>JAHWFP010080196.1:0-17926 GCA_023313725.1 Lithobius niger
TGTGAGAGTGTCTTCTTTGTGAAATTAAGCGATCATGGAGGAAATGAGCTATTAGCCATTACTTACGGGATATGGGGGATGAGCGCTACGTTACCTCCTTAGGACTTTGTGTAATTGCCGGTAACACGTTATGTAGATGGACTGTCTGTGTTAAAAAAAAGTAGTGATGATAAACTTCCTGGTACCTTGGGTTTGGCTTGGATCCCCCTTTTTTGGACGAATTCAGCAATAAATTAATATTAAAGACAGTCACTTACGCAAACCCCAAAATCGTCCAAGTTCCACAATTTAAGCTTGCAAATTTTCGACTATCTCTACTGATAGGCGTCTTCTTCAGGCAAGAGTCACGAGACTTCCACAACAACAACAACCAGCAACGAACTTTCCCAAGTCCACTACAATAAAAATTTGAACTTATACGATTTTTGGTTTTGCGTGACTGTCTTTAATATGAACTTTAACCAAAGTAAAATTGTTGAATTAACGGTATTTTAATGACTTAGCGTTTTTGGATGACACAGTGAAAAATAAATTTTAACGATAAAATTAGTTTTTATTTATCCGTAAACGCTTATCTTTACGCAAACCCACCCACCCGCACCACTCTTCGCTGAACCAGCAGAAAGTCAAGCGAAAAGTGATTAACGACCAAGTGGTGGTGCCGACTGATGCAAGGAGCTCTACCCATTTAGAGCATCAAGAGGTAGCACAAAATTTAAAACTTAGTGTAGGACCGAAAGAGAGCTTATTTAGGTGAAATAGCAATAAATTAAAGGATTAAAGGATTAGTAAAAATTTTGTTCTTTTTGGGAGTGGGTGAGGGGAAGGTTTCTCCAACGTGTTACCTCGTGCAAGCAGGACGGCCTCACCATCTCATCCAAAGTACATGGGGGACATGTAATTTGATCATACTGCATTATCACTGTTTGCTGTTGATCTTTGAACCACCTTACCTGGGTGCCAACATTTTGCATCTACAGTTAATACGTCTCTTTCGAAATTAGTTAGTTTTTTTCTTGTGCTGCATTTAACAAATTAGTTTATTTGGTTTTTATTTAATATATAATGTTTTGAAATGTATTTCTTGTTTTTATTTTGCATTTAGATCCTGACATAAAGTTGGAAGCTACAATGGATACAGTTACAATTGCAATGCTCGGAGTGGCAGCATTTGCCGTTTTGTTGGTGGTGCTGTGTGTTGTGTTCTGGGTTTGCAAGTCGCGACAACGACAGCAGGAGCGTCTAGAGCGCAAAAATTCTATCCGTGCATCAAAGCGATCTCTGCGTTCAATCGGCCTATCAAATGGAAGCATTGTTTCAGACATGAATGCCAATCGCCGCGGCCCACCTTCAGAGAAGAAACAGAAGCCCGTAGAAGTAGTTGAGGTTGTACCATTCAAAGGAAGCTTTGACTCGATTGAGAAGTCACCGTCCAAATTTGATTCCTCATCGTATTTCAACTCGTCCATTGAAGACAACCAAAGTTACGACATCTGCGAAGCCACTAATCACAAAGTGGATTATTCTGATTATGATGAGAAGTTTGAAACTGAGTCGTCGCGTCCTGAAGCCGTGACGTACGCACCGTCAACCGTCGTCAATCCAACCTTTGATTTTGGATACGACAACAAAGCATTCCTCGACGGTACGTACTCGGGCAAGGAGGATTCGTCTCATCCTTCTCATTGGGGATCAAGTAGTGGAACAGGGTCCACAGCTGATGTGAAACGCTACTTAGAAACTTCACTAGATACTAACGGAAGAGATGAAACGTACACATCACGATCAACGCCGTCCAATTTATCTCAGGAATTGCCTGCCCGACGCCAAATATTGGAAACGGACATGTAAATTTACAACATTTCAAGTAATAGGTAAATGTGTACGTAGAACAAATTGTTCCTAGCAGGGAAGTGTAATCCTAAGTTAACAGCGAATCTGACCGACCACAAGTGATCACGTTCAACGAATGACTGAAACGAGCTAGTTAGGATTGCCATTGATGCGGTTTCTTCTTACAACAATTCCGTACGTGCTTGTCTAGCATATTCCATTTGACATGGTCAGACTGCCTGAAAGTAAAGTTTGGTGAATTGTTGCCATGTGTGGTTCTTGACGATGGTATTGCTTGATAACAGTTGCAAGCGTGCGGTTAAGAACTTCAACTCTGATTGATGGCACCTTTCAATTGTATATTGCTCACACTGCCAACAGTGAAGTGCTAAGTGCAGCTATTTGACTCAATGCAAATTTGAACATGTGAGTAATGAATGATTGATTGTAAAGTATGGATGATGGACTTTTAATAGATAGTGCCTTGTATTACCTGGTATGAAGGTATGTACATATTTTAAATGACGACATAGTCTATATGTTAGGAAATTGACCACATATTTTGTGAAAATATTACATTCCAAGTGCCAACTGGCCTAAAAAAACATGAAGAAAAGGAATTCTTCGACCTGACAACATTTTCCTAAATTAGGCCATAAAGAAAAATTGGTTTTCTGGGCCTGCCTGGTGGTGAAATTTTCCCCTGGACATTACTTTTTATTTGCTAGCGCAAGCTAAATTTACAAAGAAAAGCAATTCAGTTAGCTGAAAATAAGGATTATTTAGCCTAACTTGGTATTCAATTGTGTTGTTTGTTAAGTTAACTACTTGCAGCTCTGTAAAATTAAAATCCAAGTGTTTTGGGCAGTTAAAATCAGACTCTAGTTACTTTTCGAATGAAAATATCCAAGAACAAAACCTATTTCTTTTCACAGCCTTATAGTAAATTATTTATGTACACACAGTTCACAGTTTTCGAAGTGAAAATATTTCAGTAATGACTTAAAAGTTAAAAGTTAACGTTAAAATGTCAAGTATGCAAAAGTTGAAAAATAAAGTTTTGAGTAATTATGTTACAGAAAGTTCGACTGGTTGCTAGTTATCAAGCAGTATTGAAATTTAAACGTCAAGTTACCATTTTTAACTCCTATAGGCTACGTACACCTAATGGGTCTGCTTTCCCTATGTACACAGTTTGGTAACGCAATTCGATCTCACATCCCCTTTGCTCGTAGGCCAAGCCCCTAAGAACTCGGGTGTACTTTCCTTGCTTCGTTAGATTTCAACGGGCCCCTCATGAAGTTTGCCTTTCATCGCTGGATCTAAGTTATTGTGTGTTCTTGTTTAGGCGTTTGGAAGGGGTTAAGCTAAACTATTGTTGTTAATTTAAAAGTACCCCATGAGCTGGTTTCAGACTTCCCGGAATGAGGGCAGTAGTGAACCAATCAAAACCGATTGGATCTGTGACTTGACTTTTTTTGGGGGTTTTCTGAAGTTTTAAATAAAATGTGTAAAGTACGATTTTCTTGAATTGTGAATTGTGAAGACGTCTTTGAAATCGTGTAGTCGATACTAGCCTGAATGAATCAGGAATTTGCTATGAGTTTGGAACACAACTGATTAATTTAAAACCTCTTTTGTAGATATGATTTCTTCATAATGTGGTGTTGGCTATCTTATGATAGGTCGGGTATCTGCTGATTTAATGCTGGAATAGTTGAACAAAAACATTAAGTGGTCAGAACTGCTTTACCTGAATTGCACTTTTACAGATCAAATTGGATATTTCTACTGACCAGTCACAAACTCTATAATACCATAAATCGCCTATTAATCCTCCATGGGGCATTACAGATTTTTATTTCTAACTGTAGGTTCTGTCCTGCAGGACGTTAAAAAAAATTGTGGTTTCATTCACGTATGTGATCTGGTTTCAACCTAGCGTTAATGCAGTGCCTTTATTGTCATTGACTCACAAATTGAGTAAATGCTCTGAATTCAACACACTTTAACCAAATTTCCTACCACATAAGCTTTCATAACTGCAGGATTGGAGACGAAAAGAATGGACATAGATTTAGATAAAAGCTAGGATGCTATCTGAGCAGTAAATAGCTGTTGTCACTTTGACGTCACACATGCTGTTCTTAGTCAATAAACTGTGTTAACTGTAAGCTGTCTGAACAGCATCCATGACATCTTAATTCAACACAACACCTACACTGGAAGTACTTTTTTTTTCCTCAAAAAGGAGTGTATTGGCTAATAAGTTAAGCTAACCAATGTATTACTTTGAATGTCGTAAGTTCAAATTCTGCGAGTAATGCGCAAATGCAAAACAAGAAATACGTATTTCGTCAATTTTCGATAGGCTGTATGATTAAAAGATGTTTAATTCAGTCCTTGTATCATATTTTTTTCCGTTCGTCTTTGGCTGAGGTGTTCACCTAGCATCTAGAAGAGAGTAAGCCGCGGGTCTTGACACTAACTATCGGACTGGAGCTAACTTCCAGAAGATGGCGTCAAAAGTGCACAGCAGTTCCCGATTTTGAATTGTAGTGGGAAAAAAGTATATTTTGTAAAATGCGTGAAGATTTTACTTAACTTAGTAGCAAAAGAATAACGATTTAACGAGTAGGGCATTAACGCCTCTACTTTGTATGTGTAATGTTACAGAATTTTAAGATGGTGGGTGCCAACAGGGCATTCAATAGGCTAGGTGTTTTGTAGTAATATCCATAATGCCTAACATTTCAGTTAAATGTTGTCAGGGTGAAAGTCCTTGTTGCTGCAGACTGGTTTTGTGTGCAGCATTTGTGTTCTTAGGCTGTACAAGAGTTGCACAATCTTGAAAGTAGACGAACTTTGTTGATTTGATGGAATATTTGGTATTCCAAGTAGCTGAAAGATTTTGGTACGTCGAGGTTTGCCATGCCAAAGGTTGTATATAATCTGTTTTATGTGTTATGTTTTTATACATGATTTTTTTTCCCAGTTGTCCTTTATTAGTTCATAGTCGTGTATTTTTATGATGAAAAATTAGCTTTGTTTAAAGAGCTAATTACTTGTGCAAGGTCACAGGGTGGTTTTATGCATAAATGGATGGATTAACTTGACATAATTGTTGTAACCATTACATTAATATTGTTTCCAATAGTCTAGAAAAACTGCTGCACCACTGCTTTTTGTCACAGGAAATTTGGAGTCTTACAATTAACAAGCAAAATATTTTAGGAAGAATTCACAAACATTGCAAAGCACAGATAGAACTTTTAAAGAAAACAATTCAGTCTCTTTTGAAAGGTCTTGAAAGGTTTTTCTCTGTGTGCAATTTAGGCTTCCTCGTTTTACATAACAATCTGTTCCAATTGGCGATTCTATTTCCAAGTATTAATGTGAAGAGGCAGACAAGGTCAAGGTGGCTGATGACGATTGTATAAACATTCCCTGACGTTGGGCCCACATGAGAAAACTGGACTTTCACATAAGCTTCGTAGCTAATTTAATCCTGTATTATCCAAATTGAGTTAAGGCCACTGTCATGAGGCTTCAAACCTTTGAACTGAAACAAACTTAGCCGGTAATCAACTTTTAGTAAAGCATTAAAGTTAAGTTGGTTATAATTACAGTATTTTATCGTGAGCATGAATTGATTTGCCTCCGCTCACTGTGAAAATGAAAATGTTCAGTTTAAGTTCCATTATGGATATAATGTAAGTTCTAACACCATTCGGCGATTAAATGATACCACAGTTGGCCTTTCTGGGTGTACCTGTTGACTGTACCCGAACAGGTCAAGTAGAGTGCCAGCCTTTGAAAGTAAATGTTAGTATTAAATTCTCATTCCACCATTGCGATAAAGTGGACAAAAGAAGTATGTGGGTCTGTTCACTTAGCCTGGCTCACCAAGGCTAAAACATTCAGGTTGTAATTCCATCGGACAAATTGTATTTATTGATAAACTGTTGTGTGCGCGCATGCACATGTTCTTACCATACATGCACACAGTATATTTTTACTAAGAATAAACTAGTATTCCATTTGTTGCACATCTGTATATTTTTGTTACACCTTGCGTAATTTCTATGCCGTCCTGTATCACTGTTCAGTATAATTTTCAAGTGTTGAGATAGGCATTTCTGTATACTGTTGCTTGAAAATTATAAGGCCGCACAAAATTTTAAAAAATGTTCCTCAGGCAAATAATTTCCAAAAGAAGATGAGGCACATGGATTTTATGCCGCAAATCGCCCATTAAATGGCCATGGGCTGTTAAAATTAATTTTTATTCAAAAAGGAAGTGGGCTGTAACAAAGTTACAATTTGAATCTTGCTTCTGGCCAGGAATGGTGTTCAGGCCTAACTCCATCGCGTAAAATTCGGCGTTTATGCGACCATTTACGTACGCGATCTGGGGTCGGCCTAACATTAACGCAATGCCTTTGTTCATGAATTGCGTTTTATTAGTTTACAGTACTAGTTTATTTAGTTTGCTTTACGGGTGGATCTTTTAGGTAATTTTGGTGCAGAAAAACCACGAGTTAATGGGATGAAACATCGATTTCCTTGAATTTATGAAGCTTTTCGTCAATTTCTAGCAGCAAATTTTTTAACTAAAATGCTTTAAGGTCAGAAATCGTAAAATAATCTAGTTACAGACTGCAACTAGGTAATTTCTTGATTTCTAACCTTAAAATAGTTGGGGGGGGGGGGTGGCGGATCGATGCTAGGGCTAATATTAGCAATCTAAGGTATTTTTTATTTACAGAATATGGTGGAGGGTATTTTTTCAGCACAAAAAGCATCCTTTATCGGTAATAATCTCCTAAAAAAACTTTCAGAATAAAGCAATTTTAAAATGTTGGTTATGTACCATTCTACGATGGTAAATGGGAGCTCATGACTGGCAACCTTTAGCCCAAACTCGTCATTTTAGAAGATGGACTTCATATGTTCGCTGAACAGGGACAATGATTTAAACGATTCCAATATTTAAAAAAAAAATCGCGGAATCAACAGTATTGTTTTAGCTTAGAATTTATTGCGAACTTACCTTTTGTGGGACCAGTGTGAAAAATCGTGGAAAGTCAAAATTTTTGCAGAAATTATAAATACTCGTGGAATTTTGCAGATATGGTACGGATTTTGGCCTTTTTTTTAACCTTTTATTTTTGAAGTTATTAAGAGATGATGTGAATTCCTAAGTGTAAAATTTTTCACAAACTATTGAGAACAAGCAACAATTTTTTTTTGTAGTATGAGAGTGGGGCATTTTTAATTGACACAATGCATTTTTCCTCTTCAGTATGAAGCTTTGAAAGTTTCTGCCATAACTATTTGTTTCCGCAAAATATTGTTCTTAATGGCCGCAGTAAATCATTGTCTCTAGCGATGGGCCTGATTTTTTTCCCCCGGTAATTAGAAGAAAAAAAAGCCCAAGACACGGGGTGTTTTCCAGGATGCGGTTGTGTCTGAGGAACATTTATTTTTATTTGTGTGGCCTAAGAATGGAATTTTAAATTTACCATCACTGCCTAGCGAGGAAAAGAAAAAAAATATTTCATAATATTTTAAGCTTTTCGGAAAATCATGAACAACAAAATTTCACAGTATGACTCGTTTTAAATAGTTTTTGAGGGGGAATATTGTCGATTGTGATGTAGGATGACAAGTCATTAGAATTTTTTTTTTTTTGTGAGCAATCCAATTTTGGTAATCCCAAGCCATTAGCTTAATTTTCTTTATCAAAAACTAAAGTAGGCCGTACATACACAAATTGGACTCTGTAAGCAATCCAATATCAAATCAAAGATGTGTTTATCTTGGGTAGTTCGCTTGGGTGTCGGGTGAACTATATTAGTATATTAACTATGCAATAATGGTACTGAAAGTTTGTGAAATTTTATGATTATGGACATGTATTTCTTTGGAATTTTCGAGCCCAAAATTGCAATTTGTCTTAATTCAAGTCCTACAATCGGGCCAAGACAGCAGTTAAATTCTGTAAAATTTATTTTGGAGTTCTTTGCCAAATTGTGTAGTAAAGTATTAAATTAACAGCTCCATGTCTTGTATATTTTTACTTTTTGTATTTAACATTTAAGGAGGGCTGGAATTTTTGTGCATCGTACCATATTTTCAAGTGTAAATTTCTGTCGAAACAAGCAATAGGCTGTTATTTTATGGATAAGTGCAACAGTGATGATGTAGAGTTGCAATCAAAATACAGGGGAAAAGGTTTATTATAGATTTACCCATAAGTATGTACATTTAAAAAAAAATTTTTCTTAGTCATCCAGTAGTCGTACGGTTGTATTTTTGTCTGGTTTACACGAAAATATCTGTATAGAATTTTTCTGGTTAATTTTCAGCTGGCCTTACACTTGTCCTTAGACCAATAGCAATGTGATTCCTTATAATTCTTTTAACGTAAACAATCAGCTATTGATTTGTAACTGATTAACTATAAATGAATTAGCATAACTTGCGGTGGAAAACATGATGTGGATGCCTAAATTATCAAAGTTTTTATTGTGCTGTTAATATTTTTAAAACTTGGATGTGAAAATTTAAGTTTGATGTAATATTAATTTAATAATTTGTACAGCAAACATACTTGCCAACTGGTTTGTAATTTTTGGAATAATTTGCATGACGAGTTTTGTTTGCAGTACTGTAGATGTATTGTGTGTGTATATTTGCTTTGTGTGATGTATTGTTTTGAATAGTTTTATGTAAATACTTGTATGCCTGGAGTTGATGAGTGAGTAATGATTAATGAAATTCTTTCTTTTTAAAGATTTTGTGATAAATTTTGATAATACCGAATAAAGGTACAGTATTATACAACGATATTTAGTACTTGTTTTTTTGGTCTGGCCACCTTTTTCTTTTTTTTTTTATTAACGTGTGCTTCCTAGTTATGTCATAAATAATCTTCTGGTTTTCAGGTGGTGCTTGTCGATAAAATTGTATGGATTAACCTCTATTTATTTAACTTAACAACATGAAAAAAACTGCGTTCACTAGGAGCCTGCTTGTTTCATCAATTATAAATGCACACAAAATACAATTGGCCATCTCCCCTACCCTGTCTTTTGTACACATCTGGCGATGCCATCAGGGATCTTTGTGTCCCTGGTAGGTCTAACCTTGGTGTTAAGGCAGTCGTGACCCTACTCACCCTACCTATTCCAATTCATTTGGCCATGCTATTTTTAAATCGCACCTTCCGCTCCTTTTTTTTATCTTCATATATTTATTTCTGTCCCCTTGTTAGGCTGGTGGACAGCGGCCCCAGCTGGGTTGCTCCAGAAACAAATTTATTATTTGTATTGTAGTTAAAAATATAATTACCTGCCTTTTACTTAGCATGTCCTCCCTAATGGAGCTCGAATCCGTAGCAATGATTGTTGGCTTCCCTGCTGGGCTTGTACCTCTACTGCGCATGCGCAGGCCTCCTTTATAAGTGATCAGAGAAGACTGTTTGGGTCCTTTTCAGCTCTCCCTTTCCAACAAGCGGTCCCCTTCGGACACCGATCCTCCTTGAGGTTCACCATGGACCCCCCCCCCCCCGCTACGCCAGTCTCCCCGAGCCACACTCGTGTTTGGCTCTACTTTTTGGCAATGAGCCAATCCTTTCCTCTTGGACCAGTGTCTCCATCGAGTCCCGTCTTGTTTCCCTAACCGCGTACGTCAGCCTCCACTGCGTCCAAACCGGACCATGCTTTGACATTGTGGACTTGAGTGCCATGACCACCAAGGCTTTTGAAGGCTGCGCCTCCCCGGCGTTTTTGACCCCGGTCCCTATCTAAGCCACTTTGAGCTGCCTCTTTGTGGCGAAATTACGATAGCTCGCAAAGTGCGATCCCGGACCGCCTTTGTCATCATTTGGACATGAACATCTTTTTACGATCCCAGATCCATCAGGCGCCCGCCCCTCCTTTTGGGGCCGTCAAGCTGAACTCGCCTACGCCGTTCCCCGGTCTCTTCATCTCCGAGACATTGCCTCGACCCCACATGGATGCTGCTCAGTTACCTGTTCCGTTACCTAGTTTCCACTCCTCATCTACCACACAGTCTGTGGCCACTATTTCAGCTCTGGCCTTGTCTTGTGATCCGTCCTCCACACCCAACGGTTGCTGTGTCCCTGGGCCTGTGCCTTCTTCTTCGACCAGTGTTCCACCGGATTCTTCGGGGGCTTCGTTGTCTGCCGGTTCTGCCTCATCATGCCTACTATGTTTTGAAAACAGGAAAGGCCATTCGGACTCTCCTTCTTCACGCTCCCCGGACTCAAGCCATACCCCTACTATGCCCCAATTGTGTTGTCCGGACTTTCTATCTCCGAATCCACAGTCCCGGCCACAGTTGTGGAATTAACCACCACGGTTCCCGGCATCTCACTACTGGCACCTGTCATGAACCTTCATCCTGTTCCAACGCCAAGTGAATGGCCCGATCCTTCGCATTATTCTTCTCCACAGAGAATCGTGTCCTGTATGGCAGTTTTCACGCCACCGGCTGGAGGTGTTTCAATGGTTCCCGGTCCATCTTCGGCCTGCTGTCTTTCGTACATAGAACCTCTGTCCCCTCGACCGAATCTTCATTAAACATCTTATGTACCAGTGCTGTACCGCAAACCACGGTCAACTTTTCTTTTTGTTCAATAAAGTTTCGTCATGTACAAGAAAAAAACAAAGAAGGAAAACTCACCATACATTTACGAATTCTGTTAATGACCGAAACGTATGGCGGTCATCAATGTAATGCATCATTCTTCAATTCACCGTTGGCCACCACACCCAGCGTCCAACCCTTTTCAGGTTATGGGTCCTCTATCCGATTACGCTATCCCTCCGACACCTTCCCTCCCACACTATGCCATACCAACAGAACGTCTTCTAGTCTATTGCGCCCTGGTTGGCCGTGGCATCTCATCAATTTTTTTTTACTCCGGGGAAAAAAAAACAAAAAAAAAGCAACATCGATAATAACATCATATAACAACAAGTCGGAGACTGCTGTTGTGGACTCGGGGCAATTGCCATCATGCGACCTTTATTGCCCGTACGTCTCTCTGACCTCGGTGACCCATCTTTCATGACTCACATTGCCTTTTGGATGGATGGTTAGGATGACGATCAACGAATAAACAGGGGGGAGGTGTCCTCGGTATTAGCTGAGCCCTTCTGCTACCAGCCTCCAGTCGACGCAATGCATCATTCTTCTCCTTAGGCCACCACCCAACCCTTTTCCAACCTTCCCGTCCCACTGCCAGCAGATCCCTCCGATCCCCTTCCGCTTCCTGATCCTCCATTCTCACAGGCTCACGTCCTGTGAGCAACAATCATACGAGGACTTTTCCTAACTCACCGGGATATGGAAAATTTACTAGGACCTTTACCTTTGAATTGGAAGACCATCACGTCACCTCAGCAACCCTTCACAACCAACCCTTCCCAATGTCGGTCGCCACTCGCCATTTGGCGAGTGGAAATCAACAGTTGGCGACTTGGAATTTAGCCTTACTCACCAAATCGGCGACTAGCTACAGAGCATGCCACTAAAAAATGGGTATCTCTGGAACCGTATAAGTTAGAGACGAACGGTTTGCGGCGTTATGCTCAGATTTATTACGGCTATATAACTGGATTTTGTGCATTAATACTGGAGTTTAAGAAAATTGCACAATTTTGTTAATGCATAAATTAGAAAAACCTTTTATCATACAAGACGTATTTGGTATGTGGCGAGTAAAAATTGTGAAATGGCGAGTGCTGTGTAAGGTCTACTGGCCAAGTGGCGACTGCTACTGAATTGACATTCGGAAGGGTTGTTCACAACCAGAACAGGGATCAAGCAGCTACAATTTGGTTTCTACAGGAATCCAACATCACCCTTATGAGTGAAATTGGGCGAATAGCCAACATGATGAGGTGACATCCTTGAAAGCCTTCAATGCTGTCCTGTGATCCAAATGTCTGTTGTCTCCGTTACCTTGGACTCCTTCGTGACGAGACCTGCACTGCTCCAGATCTCACACTCGTTGATCCCCCTACAGGCGGTCATCATCAAGTTCCGGATCGTTTCGAAAGTTGCCCACCAAGAAGCCTTGACCGATTAAGAGTTATTCGGTTCCTTTGAGACACATGATCTCTAACTCAGTCCTCGTACCTTACATTGGGCTTGCAGGAATCACCCCTTCCGAAGACTATGAAATCATCGATTCCACCTTCTTCTGCTCCCGGGTCCAAGACCCCCCAAGGGTTGCCGATCTACCTGCTTCTGCTTCAAGTTTTCCGACAGCTGCCTCCCAAATCATAAATTCTTGGTCCGTTGTGTCATCCTTGAAGGACTTTCACAATGTCAGTGCTTACAGTATGTGGCAGTTCGACGATGCCACCACTTTCCTTCCAGTGTTCCCCAGGATTACCCACCACTCGGATGCGGCTATCCGACAGCTGCCTTGCACTGCGTTTCTCTGTCGGGCGAAAGGCGTGGACCTCAGTTTTTGGGTACTTCCCGATTAACTTAAAACAATTTTCCGATTCCCCATTTTTCAAGAAAACAACAAAAATGTATTTGTGCTTCGTGAGGAACCACAAATTATACACATTGTATCTTCCTCTCCTTGATTCTTCAAGGTCGCTAACGACTCGCAATCTGTTCACCATGCGTCCGGACCACTACCGATCCACGTTTTGTGCTTCGTCTTCTGTGTTTTGGCCAATCCAAATTTCCGTATAGTTAACTGACTGCGATTCGGTTCCTCACGTCCTACCTTCCAGTCGGCCGACAGGTTCTGTACCAAAAAAAACAAAAAAACTAACACAACAAACTAACGAATAAATTTTTTAATTACTCTCACGCTGTGCGCTGAGATCATCTTATTCAAGCCCCTTCCTGATCAACATAATGGTCATATTACCACGCCTTCCGTTGGCCTTTTTACTAACTTTCTTACGAAGGCTCCTTTCCTGTTCTTCCGAGTGATATACACGTGCCTCAGTACATTACACCCAACACGGTTCCGGACTCAGCCTTTGAACAGTTCCACAAAATTCGCTCTAGTCCTGCAATTCTCGTCCTTGATCCTGCCAACTTTTGAGGTACTGAAACAGTTTTTATATTGTCTCTTTCATTTCTCGAGCCCAGAATATGATTGCCACCCTTTCAGTTGTACTACCATTCTGCATGCTCACTTGGGTCACCCTCACTCCTGTTACCGGTCCTACTACAGCCGTTCTGTTTCACTTCTGGTTCCCGAACCCCGATTACCCCCGGTAACCGGTTGGATTGTTGCTCTGCACACAGGCCACGCTACGTCCTTTGTATCAGCTCCCTTTTCCCGAGTCCTGGATCACACTGTTGGATGGCACTTGGTTCGCAGCGTTATGACTGGGGCTACCGGCTCGTAGCACGAGTGATCGTTAACCTTGGTCCCCCCCCCCCCACCGCCATGTTTGATGAGGTCTGCTAAGTAAGACAGGTAATGGCAATGGTAATGGTAAGGTTCGACGGCAATAAAAACATTAAAATACCACGCATAAAATATACATGACCTCTAACCGCCCAGCCTCTCTTCTCAGCTCCCAAAGTTAACACTGAGAGGAAGAAATATGCCTAATGGTCCTCTCCAATCGTTTATGTAGGAGACCTGCGTCCGCACAGGCGTAGCAAGGAGCTACGAGTCCGGCAGGGAAGCCAACAATCTTCGTTAGGGATTCGAGCTCCATTAGGGAGGAACTGCTAAAGGTAGTGTATGTTTTCGGTTAGACAACATAAACAAAAATCAACCGGGCCATACCCTGGTATTTTAATATTATTATTAAATACCGATGTTCCGTTCGTGTTACAATTTTGGTTTATCAAAATGAATGAAAATGAGTCGTTCCAAGACGCAACGCCAAAAAGATTCTAGTTACTTTTGACTAAAAAATTTTCGAAAGCTGCATACAGGCTTTCTTCATCAGGCTTAGGCCACTAGACTCACTTGAACCACTTCACTAACGAACTTTCTCCATTTGAACTTCCCTCTGTCCACACTTCACAGTTGACCTTAAGTCAACTCTCTTGGTTGGTGTAGCTTTCACTCGTCAGTGTGTGCTGCTTCTGTTGTCAGCATACATTTGTGTAGAGTTTGTTAGTTAGGTTGGGAGTTACGTACAAATAAATATACAGATGCAAACCTGTTCACGTTGCCTTTTGGACTTATATGTCAAGACTGCTGAGGGGGGAATCACACCCACGACCTTTGATATCAAAGGCCGAGGTCCTACCGTTGAGCCATACTGACACGGCTTTTTTTAACCCATCTCGAGTCCATTGGCTTTCCATCTTGTTTAATGTTTGATTCACGTACATTCATCAACTTCGCTACTCTTTCTCGACAATGCTGGATTGTGTTTTACTCCGAAGTCTCAGAGGTGTGCTTTCTTAGAGGTTTTTAGCCTTGAGCATGTCTTTGGGCCTCTTGACCTCGTGACATTACTACTACTACTTTTTAAATTCCTGTTGCCAATGAAGAAAATATAAAAGGATATATGGAATGTTGCATGGGAATTTCCAGTATTTTCCGGTAAAAACAAATAATTTTTAATATGTCGACAAAAATATACATCATCAACATTCCTCGTCTCCTAAAGCAATCTCCCCCCCCCCCCCTGAGAAAAGTTGTTGGTTTCCCTACCAGCTTTATAGCTTATCCCAGTACGCATGCGTGGACGCAGCCCTCCTATAAATGCATTGGCTCGAGATCATGTTTCATCTCTTTTCTCTGGGCTGCCACACCCCGTGGCTTACCTTTCCTGCTTTTTGGGTCCATCGTGAATTCGGCGCCGGGGCTATTGGATTCCTACTGTCATTATCTGACTAGGTCGAATACGAGGCTTTGCCCTGCTACGACCTTTTCCTCATTCATTATGACCCCTCTGCCTGGACATTGCTGATGCCCCAGTGGTTATTACGGCTAACGACCCTTCCTTCTATTTGCTGAGATGGTTCACCGGCGCGACCGTGATCTCCTGCAAATTTGGGTAGCCCTAGTTGGTCTTCTCTTCTAGCGGTCGCCTAAGGCTTAGGCGTACTTGTGAGTGTGACCCCTCTACAGGTTATAATACCATGGTCCGAGCTACTGCGGTCCCTTCTTTCTACAGTGCTTCATGCCAAAGGCACACCAAGAAGTGTGCTGGCCCAGGTAGCCACACCGCCCCTCGTCTTCTGAGAACTGGTGGACGTTCTTCCATGTCACATGTTTTGCCTTTTTGGCTACCCTTTAGCCATTGGTATTTCAGCAGCTCTCGAAAACGACCGCTACATCCCTTGTCACATACAATCAAGCTCGACCCTCGACATTGGATCTTCAATATGACAGACGACCCACATCGCTTTGGGCCTGGCCATTTTGGTCGTCGTTGGCCTTATCATAGTGGTAGTCCTAGAGCCAGACCTCCGAAAAGGGGGTGTCCGGTTTCATCTCTGGGGAGTGAATTTCACCTATGCCATTTGATTCTGCACTATTTGAGTATAATGTTTTGGTATGATACTTTTTGATTTGGGGTAGCTTTTGGTATTTATGACGTCATTCAAGATGGCGGACGCCCGTTTCCACCTATAAATAGGAAATGACGTATAGCTCACTAACGGTGCTTCCTAGCGGTTTTTACCACTGAACATAACTTGTAGCATACAGTCAGAGGAACATTATTGGTCTCTATGAAAAAGTGTCTAGAGTACATAATTTCGGAGCTACAAACTTATGCAGTGAGGCTTTTTCACCGCATAAGCCTCAACCACGTCGTTTCTGACATCCATAGGAGCTAGCATACTAGTTGATAGGTTTACTAGGTGTGTTTGTTTGAAAGAGTTAGGCCACACATTGACAATATGTCAATCATTGCGGAAACATCTTTCTTCTTTTCTTGATTGAGGTATCTGTACTTCTCTAAGCTTCCACAAGAACTCGTCAACATCTGATAGGAAATAGTACCTCTCAACAGCAGCTGAATGTTTATTAAATTTGATTGTTCCAGATGGCCCTTGGGTGTCTTTGTTAAAAGTCTCCTCTATCAGACTGCTTGCTTCGTTTACCCTTTACCTTGTGATTTCTTCTTTATCGCCTCTATCACTTGGTCGACAGGTATCTTCCCAAATGGATTAACTTTTACGATTTGGAGACAGAGACGTCCCCTCTCTTAAAGGACGACAAAACTGATGATTTTTTTTTCAAAAGCCATCATGTCAGCATAATATACTGGAAGGTAAGGTACATCGTTGAGATGGTCGTAAACAAAAGGCAACGGAATCATCTTACGACTACAAGCTAGATAAAACGACCAGTTCCTTTCTCTTGTTGCTCGTACTGTCATCAAAAGAACATCTACTATGTCAAGGTGGGACATCCAAAACGATGAAGATTCTATCTCAACTGCGCTTGCATCATTCATAAATACAGGAATGCGTTCTACCTAAAAATAGGAAGTGACGTGTAACTCATTAACGATGCTCCTTAGCATCTTTGACAACGGAACATAATTTGTAGCCTACAGTAGAACTAACAATATTGATCCTTATAAAAAGGTGTCTAGAATGCGAACATTCAGAGTTATGAACCCTTTTCCCTCTTCTGGACAAAAAATATTGCCTTGTAAGCTAAAAATGAGTTTGTAGCCCCGAAACGATGTACTCTACACACTTTTTCATATAGACCAATAATGTTCCTCTGACTGTATGCTACAAGTTATGTCCCGTGGTAAAAACCGCTAGGAAACACCGTTAGTGAGCTATACGTCATTTCCTATTTATAGGCGGAAACGGGCGTCCGCCATCTTGAATGACGTCATAAATACCAAAAGCTACCCCAAATCAAACAAGCGGCTACAGCGACTGCCTAGTCGCACCGGTCTTCTGTACGGTTCCTCCACTTCCAATGTTGAGGCGCACACCTCTATCATGCACTACAACTGCTGTTATTATTTAATTTAGTTACGTCGAAGCAGTCTATTAAACTTGACGTTGTAAACAATGGACGCGTCGAAGCAGTCTATTGCACAATGGACGTTGTAAACAATGGTCGTCAATATCTGGTACTGTTGCGAAGTTGAAAAAAGCGACGGACGGACTGACAAAGCCGTTGCAATAGTCTTCTCGCCGGTTACGGCGTACAGAAGACTAAAAGTATCATACCAAAATATTATACTCAAATAGTGCAGAATCAAATGGCATAGGTGAAATTCACTCGCCAGAGATGAAACCGGACACCCCCTCTGGCTCTAGGACTATGGGACCGTTGCCCAACGATCATCTGCTGTCCTTCCTCTACACCTTTATGACGATCCTGTGTCCACTCCCAGTTCGCCTGAACACCAAGTTACCTAAGTAGTGCACACTGTTGGCGACAAATAGTGCCAAAACATTTCGGTTCAGGCAACAAGCTGCATATTACACATGGAAGCTGTGCACACATTGTAGTTTCCAAATCCACCGGGAGACATTTCCGGAAGTGACGACATAATCCATGATGACGTCAACAAAATAGCCACCGTGCGATGTACTAAATGTCTATTATCTCCGAAACTAATCGATCAATCCTAACATGCGGCCTATTGTTGGAAAGATAATTTAATTTGCTAAAAGAAATGTCGGAACAATGTATGCCATAAATCTGCTAGTTTTGGTTTAATCTGAAGAAAAACATAATATGGCTGCTGCGTGATATGCAAATTTTCAATTATCTCCGGAACTAGTGATCAATCTTTTCGTACGACTATCGTTAGAAAGGTAATTTAATTTTGTAAAAGAAGTACTGGAACAATGTATGCCGTAAATATATTAGTTTCTGCGTAATTTGAAGGAAAACACATTACAACGTCCTCAAAATAGCCACCATGCGATATACTGAATCTCGTGTATCTCCGGAACTAATAGATCAATCTTATAGTGTAACCTGTTGTTGGAAAGATAATTTAATTTGTTAAAAGAATTGCCAGAGCATTGTTTGCCATATATATACTACGTAATCTGTAGTATCTCCGGAACGAATATATCAATCTTATCCTGCGATGTATTGTTGGAAATATAATTTTATTTGCCAAAA
>JAHWFP010080196.1:17936-71474 GCA_023313725.1 Lithobius niger
CAGTAGTAGCAAGCACAAAATCAACTGCGAAAGGGTTAAACCGGGCAAAAAAAACAATTGTTTAACCTTTTCACCTAGTGAATAATTTCTAGTGACTTTTTTTCAAAGTCGGTCGCAGCATTCCACCACAAATTTCGCACAACTTATTTTTCTAATGAGACGGGGAAATCAAGAATGCATTAAGGGTAATAACATACTAAACTGGATGGATTATGACGCTTTTGGCTAAATATTGAACTTCTAAACCTAATCCCCGGATAAGTGCAACAAATGGGTGGACGAACAGCTGAAATACACACGAGTTATAGTTTGGGATTGAACTTACACTAATAAGAAGTGATTTTAAGGAGTGGTTCTTGTTGCCACTAGGAAAACATACATGACCTGTGAATTTTTGCATTTGATCCTCGCAATGCTGCGTTTCCCTGGAGGTTTTTTGGTTGCTTGTAGCCGCCAGTTCTGTAACCCGAATGCACATGCGCCGGCGCAGTCCTCTATAAAAACGAAAGGCAGGCCATTAATTTTCCTCCAGCTCGTTCTTCATGTCGCTTTGTTTCCCGACCTTCTGAAGATCCCTTGCATTAACTCCTGGCCCTTTCGTCCACATGCACCTCTGTCCGCCGCAGCGATAGTGTCCAGTAGTATACTAGTATAGTAGTCCAGTAGTCAAATCGACTTCCCACTACCGTCCGTCGTCTCTTTCCCACTGGCCACCGATGATTTTGCTAACACCGCTACCATGTTGCCGCTCCAAGGTGGTCGACACATGCCCATCATGGCTAATTTGTCGGCCATTGACAAAATCTCCGTGCAGCAAAGGACACTTATGCCCAGCTTAAGCGCAAATACAAGCACGCTTCATTATTTTCATCTCATGCTAGGCTTTTACCCCAATCGCCGATCGACCTATCGTCTCATTCTTTTCGTCTGTCCTCCCGCTGGCTACCGTGGAGCGAGGTGCACTGCATGGGTGATCGTGCCGTTCGTGACCACAACCAACTCCAAACCTAGTTCAGTACTCGGCCAGTCAACGATGCTCAAACCTGCTTGCTTCGGAACAGTGGCGTCATCTTGGGACGCGGAGACACACTAGAATTCGACAAAGATCCGCCTGCCAGACCCGGCTGTGAATCGACGTACTTCAAGCCTTTTGCAACAAATGCACACAATTTTGATACTTATCCTCAATCAGAATTCCTAACAGCTGAGGTTAAAATGGATTTTGGCACCGCTCTCTACTTACCTAGAAAAGGGGAAATCCTCACACATGTCCTATTCGACAATGACAAATGTCTACGAGGTGAGGGATAATCGTCTAACTAGAATATTGCATAGTTGGAAGAACGTATACCGTATAACAGTATAACGGAAGGTCATCTAATAGGAAATTCGTATAATGGAAAATCGTGTAATGTCCCAGCCTCGCTCGCGCTGCTGCGCTCGCAGCGGCTATACATATAACATCAGAAACCGCAGTGAGACGTTTATCCAGTTTAGCGTTTATCCATTATACCAAGAGTGAGATAGGTGGAGATAGGTGGAGATTATACGATTACCCATTACACGATATTCCGTTTAGATGATTTTCCATTAGACGATATTCCGTTTAGACGATTTTCCAGATTTTTCATTTATGCAGATATTAGACAATTATCCCATTAGACGATTTTCCAGTTAGACGCTCGTCCGTCGCCCCATGTCTACGACTGGTCCTGCGTACCACCTCTCAGGCTGACGTTCTCAACACTACGGTCACCGCCTTGTGTGAAAAACTTTCCGGCAACCCATCCCCAGCTGAGGTCAAGCAGCTTTCGTCCCTCATCTCTCAACTGTTCCAGAAGGCCTACTTCGCAACCTATCATTCCTTAAACTGGATCACGAGGGCATTGTTTAACACCAATTTACTCATGCGGAACATCGCCCTTCAAACTGCGACCAACCTCAATAACTCCACAAAATTCCAACTGAGAAACCAGCCAATTCACGAGTCCAACGTTGTCTTTCGTGGACTGATTCCTACCCTAGCACCGCATCTTGACGTCTCTAGAAAACCCAAGGAAAACAGGCCTAAACCACAGCAAAAACCAGTCAACAAGCCCCAAGCAATGGCAAAGATCACCGGACGAAACAAAGGTCACAATCAAGAAACAATGACAACAGCTGCTGATCTGAAAACAATCAGTCCTTTCGTTCCAAGCCGTACTACTAGTCGAAATGCCTCACTCATGCACAGTCGAGTCATGTAACTGGCAGCTGCAAGCAACTGAAAAACCTCCAGGAAAACGCAGCACTGCGAGATCGAATACAAAAATTCACAGGTTATATATATTTTGCTTAGGCAAAAGAAACAACTTTCAGACGAACGTCTGTCTAACTGGAAAATCGTCTAATGGGATAATTGTCTAATATCTGCATAAATAAAAAATCTGGAAAATCGTCTAAACGGAATATCGTATAATGGATAAACGTCTAACTGCGGTTTCTGATGTTATATGTATAGTCGCAGCGAGCGCGGCAGGGACATTAGACGATTTTCCATTATACGAATTTCCAGTTAGACGATTTTCCATTATACGAATTTCTTATTAGACGACTTTCTGTCATACTGTTATATGGTATATGTTCTTCCAATTATACGATATTCCAGTTAGACAATTATCCCATGCCCCGGGTAAAGTATAATTAAAAGTGTAAATTGTTGAACTTATGAAATTATTACTTTTCCAGCCATAACGACTGGAAAATGTGAGATGGGCTATGTTGCCTAACAAATTAGAATATGTTTACATTGTTGCCTTGTATGTGTGATAGAATAACTAGCAACTGATGTAATTGAATGTGTTATTAACGTTACATGGTCAAATATGATGAATTTAAACGCCGTAAAGTTTAAAAGTTTAAGAGTTTGAAAATAGTTGAATATGGAAATGCTGGTTGTGACTAAGTATTGGAATGGGTAACTGCATTTGAGTGGCTTGTTGTCGTGACAGACGGAAGGATCCTACATCTTTTGCAAGGTTGATGATGGATTGGGCAGAGCTGCTCAGTGTATTGGAAGAAGAAAGCAAGAAACAAAGCAATGTTGCAGTCAGTCGGGCTATTAAGGAATAAGCTACAGGGGAAAACTTTACTCTTTTTTTTTTTAGCTTAAAGAAACATGACAATTTTAAAGAATTTTAGTGATTACAGAAGATGCCTTGATTCTAAACAGACTGCTAATTTGTGTTCAGAAAATGACTATGTTTTGTATATGTTTGATGGAAAGTTGAGCTTGCTGCTGGGGTTGATGCACACCTCACCAACTCCCCGGAGGGGTAAGCCCTGTCACGGGTGTTGCCTGTCCTCAAATGACGCCGCCATATGACATGATTCGCTCTTGGTGCAGGAAAGCTGGTTAGTCATATCCCAGCACTCGTGCAATGAGTCAATCAATACCTATGACTTCTCTCAAGATACGTGTGAAGCCATGAGCAATCCGTGGCAAGCAGAACAGCAGCTGCAACAAATATGCTGAATCGGATATAGGCCAACAACGAAATCATATACTCGCTTGGTAAACATGAATCTGCCCCAAAACTAAACGTGTTAAGGATTACCGCCAAGCTTTTCGGCCGTGTGAAGTTGTGATATCAAACGCCAAGCTGTTTCGCCAAGCTAATCTATCTGAGTAAGAGTTCAAAGGTTAAATGAAATATATGAAAATAGCTTACTGCGCAATTTTCAATTATTTCCTTTAACGTTCGAAGTCTTTGGCAGGGAGATTAGCTTGGCGAAAAAGCTTGGCGTTTGATATCACGTCTTCACACGGCCAAAAAGCTTGCCGGGAATCCTTAACAAGTTTTGTTTTGGGTAGATATCAGATGTTTTTGGTCCAAATTGATGAAATCCATTTTTTTGAGCAATTATGAGATACCCCAATCTAGGCATTTTATTGTGTAAGCG
The DNA here is from genome assembly GCA_023313725.1 of Lithobius niger. Lineage (NCBI taxonomy): Eukaryota > Metazoa > Arthropoda > Chilopoda > Lithobiomorpha > Lithobiidae > Lithobius > Lithobius niger. The sequence goes on from JAHWFP010080196.1 coordinate 21,879, forward strand.
AATGCCTATCAGGAGGCAATGGCCTTGCTGCTTGAGCTCCATAAAATAACCAACAAAAACTAAAGGATCAAATCTTGCATATTATTTCGGTACTGACTATTTCGGTACTGACTATTCATGGATATTTTTGGGATGCCCCTCCACTTGTCAAGAATGATATGTCTTTGCATCTTGATTCTTATACTGAATGCAGCAACGATGGCCATTTGCTTCTTCCTGCTTGGTTACGTTATATACATGAGTTTTACAATGCCAGTTCATCCGAAACTTGTTCCAAGGTACGTAAAATATTCAGCTATTTCATACTGAAAAAACAAGTTTGCTTTTGAAATTCCTTATAGTATGCCATTTCGGTAATTATCTAGATTAGGGGCACCACGCAAAAACACTCAATTTTTATACTAACCGACGCTACTCTTCATCCTAACACAATTTCGCATCACAAAATCCGGGGGAAACGTTTTTTTCCAACCATAAATGCGTCTGAAAATAGCACAGCTTCACATACAGCGTTGAGCGAGTGCCGCCATCTTCCTTCTCCGTTGCTTGCAAGCAAGAGGACCGCTCTAGAGATAAGAGAATAGCCAAACCCCAACCAGTTCGTTACAAGTGAAACGTCAAACAGAAGCCGGTACCTGCCTAACCTAACAACAATACCACACCAAACGTGTGAACCGGAACGACAAAAGGAGTGTGTTTCGTCTGGTTTTGTTGTTGTTGTCGTTTAGGTTAGGCAGGTACCGGCTTCTGTTTGGCGTTTCACTTGTAACGAACAGGTTGGGGTTTGGCTATTCTCTTATCTCTAGAGCGGTCCTCTTGCTTACAAGCAACGGAGAAGGAAGATGGCGGCACTCGTTCAACGCTGTATGTGAAGCTGTGCTATTTTCAGACGCATTTATGGTTGGAAAAAAACGTTTCCCCCGAATTTTGTGATGTGAAATGGTGTTAGGATGAAGAGTAGCGTCGGTTAGTATAAAAATTAAGTGATTTGGCGTGGTGCCCCTAATCTAGATAATTACCGCCATTTCTGTCTATAATCGGCCAAACTACAGGGGCTACATTAACTTGGTAGGCGTTTACAGTACATTGGTTGAAACTACCGTAAGATCCGTAATGTTCGTAATTAAGGTGGTCTCAAGGTTGCTAGTAGTATTCTTAAACGCAACTCTTAAAAGAATTGTTGAAGGAATTACGATGTCTGACTTACAAGTGTTATTCTCCAAATGACATTTTATTCTCACAAGTGGTATTCCACACCTCATCCTCACAAGTGATATCCAAACAACACCTCATCCCACAAGTAAAGATGCCGAATGACACTTCATCCTCACGATTGGTATCACCAAGAATCCAAGAATTGGTATCACCAAAAATTTATAGGGTTGGGAGGAGAATTTGTGACCGAGACCCGTACTGAAACGTCTTAGATACATTCACATTAGTTCAGTCTTAGTTTATAGAGGGCGCCACGAATTTTATGTGGGAACTTCTACTCAGTTTTTAGCCTAAAATTAAACTAACCTAAACGAATCTAGCTTATATTTAATTATTATTTAGCCTAGCTTAGTTGTAATTTAGTTTACTTTAGATTTGGGCTGAAAAATGAGCAAAAATCACTAGATAGAACACGTGGCACCCTCTGAAAACTCGGACTGAACTAATGGGGACGAATCTAACGTGTTTCAATAGGGACTTTTCTCCTCCCAAACCCTATAAATTCTTGGTATCACAAATGACACCTCATCATCACAAATGATATTCCAAATGACACCTCATTCTCACTAGTGTTAGCCCGAAAGAAATCTCGTCATCACAAATGATGCCCCAAATAACACCTCATCTTCACAAGAGGTATTCCAAGCGATACCTCATCCTCCAATCACTCTTTGACGGAAAGAAAATAACTGGTAGCCTGAGTTGAGACTTGGGGAACCGCCTTAAATTCATTAGGTCGTGCTTCCCACACGTTTCGAACTGAAAGTATGTGTGTGGGAAGCCCACCTGTTGGATATGCGCTAGAAGTTCAGAAACTACTGTCAACAGCTGATGGTCTGGTAGAGAACGTTGTTACTGTTTTTATTTATTAGCTTCATCTTGAGTATCGGCCAGCATTCAGGGTCTGTCTTTGAGTATTATAGGAAACAGATCCCAGCTCAGCGAATTCGTGTGCTACAAAAATTCGCTGAGTTGGGATGTTTCCTATCATTCTCAATGACAAAGCTTGAATGCTGGCCGAAACTCCTAATGAAGCCAATAAATAAAATAAAAAAAGTAGTAAATACGTTCTCTACCAGACGATCATCTACCAGACGAGCAGTTTACCAGATTTTATCCTCAGAATTAACTAAATGGTGGATACAATTAGTATCCTCCAATTAGGGGCAAGTTGCTACGAAATTCTTTGTGGTGGTAAGCGACAACGGTCAAGCTTTTTTTTGTCATCGTGAACGTCACTAAAACATAACTATTACACAGATGAGCTGAAAATGATGCAACATTCACCGCTACTTTTACTTTTCAGCATTTAAAGAAAACGGTATTAAACAAAATCTTGAAGAATTTAAAATACTTTATCATATTTCCAACAGTAAACCGAATAAATTTTGAAATACTTTTTGTTTGTCTAACTGAATTTCCAGTCCACAAGCATGATGTCCTCATGAGCACCGCATGTTAAACTACTTAAATCGTGTCACTTGTCGCAAACTATCCACATTTGAAGTTACGTGGTCCCCTTTACAGCCGGATTCACCCGGAAAACCGACATTCCATCGTTTATGCTTCGTTGAGTCAGTTGCCTTTCACTCTTTCGTTTTTACCTTGTTCTTCCAATTATGTCTCGAGTGCAATGGCGGTAGGTTGCTGTCTTGTTTTGCAAGGTCCACAAGGTCCACAAGACCCTTCACATTTTTCATGAGTTAAATTCTTACCGATCCACTCAGGTAGTATAATCTCGTCAACATATTTTTAGGTTTAAAATTTTAAGATATTAACCTAGTCAACATATTTTTAAGTCTAAAATATGTGGTGCAGTTACTAGCTTTCCTAGGATTAACGTTGCCGTAGTCTGGCGTACTTAATGTAAAATAAGGATCCGGTATTTTATTGCTTGTTTCACTACCTCCACTAGCTAGCATAGTTCTCGTTCTAGACATGCAATTTTTGTTTAATTGAAAAGATTCAATCGATGCATACACCTTTTCTTGTCATAAATCGACGCTCAAATGTTGTAAGCGTCGTACCCCGTGTCACGAGGCACGAGGAGGAGATTTGCGCCTGTGTCGTTGCCATGGTTACTAATACTCTTAGCCAACTCGAAAGCCGCATACAGGTAAAGGCGAGAAGCGGCCATCAGATTTAGTATTGATCGAGTAAAAGCTAGTGAGCGAGAAAACTGTCGTTGCATAAACGAGCCCTAAAAATAGGCAATCTAATAAATAAACAGTAAATTACAAGGTAAAGAAGTAAACAGTTCTCATTCAATACTGGCCATGGAGAAAAACTGAGACTTCTCACAAGCTAGTCTTCAGTGTGAACTGTTTGCTTCTTTTACCCTTTCCCTTGTGATTTGTTGTTAATGTACAGCTATTTACGTTTTCTATTTCTACACCTTTGATCAATGCACATTAATTTTGAACAGCACCAAGGCAATGCACCAAGTAAATGTTTTAAACTTTTACTTTCAGTTTCGAATCTTTCCTGATGCCTAATGGCACGTCCCTTCTTTGTTCCCTTCGTCTCGTATTTGCTACTACTGTGTGTAAAGTATGGGGTGAAGTGAAATTTACGCATGAACATATAGCAAAAGCCATCAGACCTTGGCTCGTGCCAACCGTTCTGGGACATTTACTTGCAACTGCACTCTTTTTTGCATTTAGGTAAGAAGTATTGCTGGTTCATGAAATGAGTGTTTGTTTTAAATTTTGAAATTTATGACATAAAGCCTTTGTTATTGGGGTTTGTGCTTCCTCTTAATGTGTACAAGAAGGGAAAGTTATGGAAAAAAAATGAAAAGTGAAATAAAGCGTAATTATGGCCTATCATTGAAAATATTTATTCCTTTGAGGCATGCTTTAACTTCCAGGTGTAATGCGCTGGTTACACATCACTAGAATACAGGATTGACTGATAGAACTGACGAGCCTTTATCGTGTTGCTATGAAGAATCACTGGTTATTGCATCACACTGGCTAACCATTGCATCTCCCTTCTCTGTTGTTTGGAATGTCCTTTAACTGGCTGAACGGAGCGAGTATTTAGGTTAGGATCATACTGCTAACCCACTACAGTCACTAGTGCTGCTTTGTTACAGTTTTTATCAGTTTTATTCACTTTCATGAACTGTTGCAATCCAAGTTGCTGTCAGTATCCTCCAATTCTTCTTTCAACTCTCTAACGTATAATTTCTGCACTGTAACGGGATAAATAATTTTGTTGCAAGTTGTCCCTCCCGGTAGACAGAACAACTCTCATGTGAGGAGCAAGTCAATTTGAACTTGACGTTGATTCACCACTGGTCATGCACACGATCACTAATAGCTTGGCTAAAAAAAATAAAACTTCGTAACTGTGTTTTCTTCATAAATCCACAATTCAGTTCCAGCCCATTTCGTTGCCGACTTGTAACACCTTGACTAACACACTATTAATTAATATTCAGGCACTATAGTTAATACCCACAGTTATGCTATCTTCTACTTAGTTTATACACTTATTTACACATGTTGCTGCTTCAACAGCTGATTGAGGAATAACGCCGAACATGATCCACGTCAATTACATTAGATAATACTATCTAGTATCAGCATTAAAAATTAATTGTCATACAGAAATAATTTAATACATTTTAGTTTCTACCATTTTCAGGCCGTGAGTATAGATTTAATTGAAACTTTAAAGATGATCGATTGGCTGATCTGTGGCGATTTGTAAGCGATATAAGTTTGATATCAACATGGGTACATATATTAATACTCATCACATTGATAGATGACTCATTTGCAAAATTCAAGGCATATCACAGTGACAAATTACATTTTCCCCAAAAATATTTTTCGATCATATTGAATTTGGATATAGAAATTGGAGTATAAGGTGAACTCCAATCTACTCCACTCATAATTATCACGATTTTAAGATAATGTCGAAAAATATTATTTTGACTTTTCATTAATGCTGAGTTGTGACGGTAAACTCCAGATCAGAAAATTGCATAACCGTGTGTGAATAATGCAGTATATATTAATATAGCAATTTTAAAACTAGTAACCTTTGAATGTTAATTTCTTGCTGGAGTTTAAACATAAATTTTCCCTACCCGCGCTATGAGCTCCATGCAGAAAACAACAGAAGCAATGTGTAAAAAGCAATACTCTCAAACATTTCTAGATATTTTACTCTAGGAAGGATATGAAAATCGGGGCTCACCAACACATTGGTTATTTGTGCTCCATACTTAAACGGATCTGCCTTTAATTTAGTACAACAATAAAATACATATATGAAAAAATACATGCAAAGACTAGCAGGAAAAAAACGGGGATGGGCGAAAAAGTCAACGAAAAAAGGCAGAAGATACACAAGACGAAAAGTTGGAAATAGTCCACTGGGATATTACAGTGATACATGGAGGAAGTAGAGCTTCTCATTTTGTGCTCTGACTGTCTCTGTCTCCAAGATAACTTTTAAAGCCATTATCCAATTCATTTCAAATTTTTTATCTCTCTCTAATAGACAACAATTTTTATAATCATTATTCACGAAAATTAATCTGAATTAATGTGCAACTAAAATACTTCACTCATAAAACGACACCTAAAAGCATGCGTGTTAAGACCAGTGAAAGAAATATTTCACCAACTGTAGCAAGCCAAGCCATCCAAATCTATATTTTTTGTTCTCAAAGGTATTATCATGTTGCACAGATAAAAAATATAGCAGCCGAACGTTATAAATTGACATCAACACATTTGCGTAAATCATTCACTGAAAAAAGAGCAGCCCGAATGTCATAAAATGGCATCAACGCATTCGCATAAATCATTCATTGGGCAGCAACACATCATCAGCTATGCTATGATTGGCTACTATACAGAAAAAAATGACCAAACTAAACGCATGCTGCATCGCTTTTTCGGCAGTGCGTGTTGTAACTTGGTTGTAAGTAACGTTAGCAACTTGAAGATGACATAGTCAACATATCACGAATTGTTGGAATATCACAGCATTTAATTAAGTTTTCTACATTTTGTGTTTACGATTCATTTGATTTTGATAGTTTATGTATTTAGTTTATGTACAAATCTAATAATCGTCATGTTCTGTTTTAATGTTATAACAATTGAAAGCATCGTGGAACTCGATTCGGTCTCTTCTATATTTTCTCAGTGTTACCATCCAACTGCTTGTCAGATCACTTATTGAGGCAACCATTTATAGGAAAATTATGCTGATGCAAAAAAAGACCTAATCAAACTATCTTGGACGGACTTAAGTGGTTTTCTGAACAGTAGACTTCATGACCCCTTCTTCCTCCAAGAATTGGCTAGTTCCCCACTTCCATTTTCATGAAGTGCTTAATTAAAGAAGCTTGAGAATTGCTTTTTCGATTTAAGTACTCCTACACAAACGAAATATTTTTATATTCGTCATTAGGAATAAATTTCATACTGGCAAAAAGTATTATATTAAGCAGTTTAAATGCACTCAAAAATATTAGACCAATTACTAACTGAATATGTAAGCCTAACGTTGGACCTAAGTTTTAAATTCAGGAGATTTCTGGCTTCCCCTGGCCTTCAGAAAGAGCCTTCTTCCTAGTGCTACCATTTGAATTCGACCTTTGGAATTTCTGCTGGTTTTTCTGCTAAATTTCATGTGCCCGTTTTTCCCCCAAAAGCGAACTCGCCTTATTTCGCCTTCCCAAGGTTTAGGCCTAATTCCAATGCTATATAAATTGCTGCAAATTGTTGGAATAGTATTAGGGAAGCCAAATGGATTTGATTAATGAAATAAATCTAAACATTGAAGAGTTGAGGTCTCCTTTTTAAGGACAAAAACCCTCAATATCAATAATTTTGTGTTAGTTGGCTACAGTTAGATGGCTCCCATGTTAAATGCCACAGTCACAGCAGCACCAATTGCTACAAGACGTGTGCAGACCTGATTTTTATCTCACAGGTAAGGACTGTTATGGGGAAGGGCCGTTTTCAAAAATCAGGGTTGCAGCTTAACCAGGTGTTCATGAAGTGACGCGTAAGTGACTGAAGAAAGCCGTTAAAGGATGGGAGCACCAATACGTTGATTATTGGAATCCATAAATAGACATCAGGCCTTATTTTGACCAGAAATAGAGTATACCGCTGAAGGTCTTCAGGCCAATAACCAGTAAACCATGTAGTGAGGGGGAGTTAAATGGGTGACAACACAAAGCACAAACCAAGCAGATGACCCAAATAAAATGAACGTAGTAGATACCAGTAAAGATGGTGGAGTTATACAGGTAGGTAGCTAAATTGTGGGGGTGAGACTTGGCGCTTTGAATAGTGTTCAGGAAGCTAGAACCTTGCCTGTCTGACAAATAGTCACAAAGATTAATATTGAAATCAACAAGAATATAAATTAATTTTTTGTTCGTAGTCTGGGCCATAATCAGATTCTGTCGAAATGAACACTAAAATTCCGCAAAATTGCCATACTGCCTATACACTACTCCAATTAAAATATTTGCTGGATTATACCATTCAGTCTCAATGAATAGAGACACTGCAACGTAGCTGCTCACTTTAACTTAAGGTCTTCCCTCGTTCTACAATTTAAAAAAACATTGAAATATAGCATGACACCATCATGATCATTATGGTTTTTCAGTTTCTATAGCCATACAGAGAGAATAAATCCTCCTCTCCATTCTCAAGCCATGTTTTAGAAATTGGTAATAACACTTGACAAGTTTTCCAAACCGGAAAGAGCATTTCAAGCTCAAAAAGTTGGCATAGATGTTCTGTGCATTTGTGGCATATGTCGCCACAAAGCCAACGTCACTTGATACTGCTCTGTATGACGTCATCTGCAAATGCTCGCAGATGCATCCAACCCCTTGTGTATTAGCCAAGCTGATCAGATGTCCTGATTAGCTTACATGAAGTTGGTATAAAACCAATTGTGTGATGATGATAAATGTCCTACCCCTTGTTACTCATGATTATCACAAGCAGTAGTAAGCAGGCTAAACTCGGCCACTAAGGCCTATTTATTATAATGACGACTAATGGTGAGATGAATTAGCTTAAATTTAAGTTTCCCTTACCTGTTTGGCTCCTACGTCAGTTTGACGGTAAGCGAAATTTTCCATTTTGGCAAATAGAATTAGTGGTCCGTAAGGATGGATTTAAATTTTCCTAATTTTGTGCTGCTGCTTTGTATTCTGGCAATTGCTAGTTATGGCCAGAATTTTTTTTAGTAATTTTGTGTCATTGCTATTTTCTTAATCTTGTGTGTACAAGCATTTAATGAGTAATTTTGCCAAGGTCGTGTCTCTTGCAATGCGAGGGGATTGGTAGACTTCTATTATTCAAAAGGAGAATCCCAACGTTAAAAACGTGACCAAATTAGTCCTTGAATGCTTGTAATTGCTGTGCACACAATTATTGTTGCTGTCCGGTGTTAAAAATGGCAACCTTGTCTGCTGCATTTTTTTGCCGTGTACAAATTCATGTTTATGCGTTGTTTGAAAGCCACTCGTGTTAGTAGGTTAGCAAAACTTGTTTGTATTTATTTATTTAAATGCGCGTTGTTGAAAATTACTTGTTAGTGGATTTGTAAACGTGTTAGTTGTTGAACGCAATGTAAATTATAGTAGGCTAGTAAATTTTTGTTTTGAAAGCTACTGGGAAAATTTATTAGGCTAGAAAACTTGTTATTTATTTAACGCAATATAAATTTATAGTAAATTAGTCAGTTTCGGTTCTGAAAGCTGCTCTAATACATTTATTAGGCTAGTAAATTAGAATTCGGGTGGGGATTAACGGGTGGGGATTAACCTTGTGATTTAAATGAAGTAATTCGCTGTTTGTTAAGAAGGGACTAAACTTGTTTTGGATTTTTTTCCCCTGTCGATTACGGAATCGAAATGGGAGATCCTGCGGAACTTATTGGTTTGTTTGAGCGGTTTCATAGTGAACTTGACACCTGGGCTAAATATACTTAAAGGTTAAGCTATTTTTTCAAGGCCAAGAAAATACCAGATGATGATCGAGTAGATGTTTTAATGGCTAGCGTGGGCCGCGAAATGTTAGATCGGATAGTAAATATTTTGGGCTTAGATTCGCCAATTGAAACGTCGTACAATGATTTAATCAAGGCCGTGTTGGATGTCCTTGAACTCCATCTGAATGTGGTTTCAAAGCGTATGAAATATTTCAGATGAAACCAACAGGAAGGGGAGTCGATCGTAGAATTTATATCAGCACTCAAAACAATGACTAAGTTTTGTGATTTTGATTCATGCACAAGGAATGCACCGAACTGCCTTTATAACTTGAATCGGCTGAGGTAGACCAAATTGAAATTCGGAGGTGGGGGGGGGGGGGGGGTTTCAAATGCAACAAATTATGTTAAATTCAAATTTAAAGCTGGTGTTAAAACAAAACAAAGCACGGATATCCGTTGCTTTTGTTGTGGAAATTCGTGACATATCCGCTTAAGATCTAAATTCAAAGAGTATGGTTGTAGGCATTGTCACGAAAAAGGTCACTTAAAAGCCGTTTGTCAGAAGAAATCTAGCGATGATTGTAAGCAGGCATCAGCTCCTTAACAAACCTCACTAGAAGCCTAAACAAAAATATGGCTATAAAAAGGTAAACAAACTTCAGCGTGATAAATCAAGTAGTGCTGAATCTGAAAGTGAAACCGAATCTAAAGTTGCCAGAGTATGACTATTTTTCAAACAACACACTGAGCGTGAATTTGATTAATATGATGAATTACGTTAGAGCAGCAAAATGTTGGATTCATTATATAGTGAATAACAGTGAACTGTCATTTCAACTTGATAGTGGTTGTGATGGAACCATTATCCTATTTCATGGTATGAGCGCTGCTTTTCAAACTGTAAGTTACGGCAGTGTGATTTTGCCATGAAACAATTCAATGGTGAACCTCAAAGTTCTAGGGATTATTAATGTCAAAGTAAAAATTGGTAGTGTAACTAAAAATCTTGACATGATAGTATCAGGAGAAGAAAGACAAGCACTGCTAGGAAAGGACTGGATTTGCAAAATCAAGATGTACAAATTTTGGTCTTTACAGAATTACAGCGTTCAGAGTTGTAAAACTGAGAAAACTAAAATCAAATGTTAACAGCAAAGAAATTGAGGCCAAATATCCTGAACTTTTTCAACCTGGGTTGGAAAAGTTCAGGGGGCTACAAAGCAAAAATTCAGTTAAAGGCTAATGCAAAGCCTGTCTACGGAAAAGTCAGGCCTGTATCTTTACCTTTAAAGGGAAGACTTAACGAAGAAATTGGGCATTTTGTATCATTGGGAATACTGGAACCAGTCAGAACAAGCGAGTGGGCTATGCCAACCGTGAGCGTGCTTAAACCAAATGGGCAATTGCGCGTGGTGGGAGACTATAGTAAAACTGTAAAGCCAAAGCTTGAAGTCAATCATTATCCTGTGCCTACGTCTGTGGAGTTATTTAGTGATACGACTGGCTGTGATACGTTCAGCTTGATCAATCTCAAGGACGCTTTTCTAGAAATTAAGTTAGATGAAGGTTCGCAAGATCCGTCAACTATAAATACGCCGCTTGGCCTGTTCAAATGGTTAAGGCTGCCCATTGGTTTGGCCAGCAGCCCCGGAGTATTCCAGTGCCTAATGACTGATCTTATGGCCAAAATTCCGAGGTGCCAACTTTTTAAAAACATTTTAGTCGGACCAAAAAGCTCTGCTATGGATTTTGGGGAGAAATGTGGCAACCGCTCGTGTGCAATGCTGGGCATTCATGTTGAATGCATATACATACACTTTTCAGCATATGGCGTGGAAGACGAATCTTACAGCCGATACTCTATCTCGTCTGCCCTTACCCAACACAAAAAAGTTTAAAAGTTAACAGATTTCGGTGGCACGAGTTATGGTACCGGCCCAATTTCAAAAGCAAGTTCTTAAAGATCTGCACAGTGGACACTGTGGGATTGTTAAAATCAAAGGTTTAACTAGGTCCAAATGTTGGTGGCCTAAAATAGACGAACAACTGGAGAAAAACGTTAAAACGTGTGACGCGTATCAACAAAACAAAGACGAGAAACCGTTGGGTCCCAAACACTACTGTGAGTACCCATTAAAGCTGAATCAGCGCATTCATGTGGATTTTTGCGGACCTATGGATGGGCGCATGTTTCTAATCATTGTTGACGCTCACTCGAAGTTTCCAGTAGTACAAATTATGAAGACCACAACATCTAAGATGTTTATCGGCATTTTCAAAGATTTTATGCCCGAATTTGGACTAATTTCAACCCTTGTGACAGACAATGGGCCACAATGAACGAGCCATGAGTTCACACATTTTTTAAAGTTAAATGGCATTGGTCACCTTACAAGTCTTCTGTATGCCCCTTTCAGTAACGGGCAAGAAGAATCTTTGCGCGGAATTTTAAGAATGCTTATAAAGCTAAGTTGGTAGAGGGTAGTTCTATAAAACAAGCAGTGAATAACTATTAGTTTCCGCCAGAATCACCCCAAACACCACGATGCTGCAAACTCTAATAAACTTTTTCTTGGCCGAGGAATTAAATGTAAAGTAGCTTTACTCTTCCCATCACCAGTAAGAACTGAACATGAAAAACAGTATGCGCAAATTAAGCATACTTTGCATAAGGCATCGCACAAGTTAGGGACGACTTATTGGTCTGGGCGAGAGATTACTCCCATACTGAAGGCAGAAAATGCATGCCAGCGAGTATTTGGAAAGAGTTGGCACATTCACAGTTTGAGTCCGAACTGAACAAGGCCTTATGATGAGGCATCACTCAGAACAACTAAGGGCTAGAGACCAATCACCTGATGCCATTCAACCAAAAAAAAAATCCTAAACGAAGATCAGGTGGCTCCTTCCCTGAGCCGACCAATCACGAAGCAACTGATTTGGTGCTGCAACTTTCCAGCAGGATAAAACACCCGATCAGAAAACTGTATCTGAAAAAGTAAGTCAAACTAGGTCAGCACCGGGGAGCCTGTTGCTTGTTACGTGTACTAGCACCTCTAACCATAACACTAATGAGACGGAAGTTCCACAGCTAACTACAACTGCACTAGTTGTTAAGGGCGAAACGAATACGGCTCAGCAAGCGAAAGAGCAGAAACGTCTGCTTCTCTGGGGCTCCATTCAACTGAATGGTTGACACCCAGGTCTAGGACAATTTTTACCAATTGATCATTTAATATCAATTAGCTCTCACCCACAAAGATCTCTAGACAGACTGTTTCGCCCTTGTTTGGGCTCGTCAGTAGAGAATACTTTGTGGAGGAGAGCTAGGACACGCTCGCTAGGGCAAATAACAAGAGCAAAACGAATACGGCTCAGCTAGCGAAAGAGCAGAAACGTCAGAACCGTATTCGTTTCGCCCTTGTCATTTGCTGTAGTGAGCGTATCCTAGCTCTCCTCCACAAAGTATTCTCTACTGACGAGTCCAAACAAGGGCGAAACAGTCTATCTAGAAGTCTTTGTGGGTGTGAGCTAATTGATATTAAAAATGATCACTAGTCGTTAGTGGTGCTAAAACCAAATAATGCAAGCTCGTTACCAGCTTCACTGCATTGGCACTGCCTCCAGTCATTGAAGGCTGACCAAAGCGTTTGCAAACTAAACCAGTAAAACTTGACTTGTAATATTAAACAACTGTTAAAATGAATAATCATTTATTTTATAATTTTACAGTAGCTACAATTTTTCTTTATGAAACTGCCCCATAGCAACAAAACCTAACTTAACAATAACATGAGTAACATGGGGGAAGTGGATTGTCATGTTTTTTTTCCCAGTTTTTTGTTGGCCCAACTAAGGGCACGATTTTAACTTTTACCGAGGCGGTAGCCATATTCTCGTTGTCAATGTTTATTTGTGTGCCCAATTGGGGGCACAAATTTTAATTTGTTCCTTGCTGGAGAAATGTCCTTCCCATGCTGAATGTGTGCTCAACAGAGAGCACCGTTTAAAAATTAATATGAATGATTATTAATATATTTTTTTTGTGTAGTTTTATATTCAACGTATTTGCTGGGAAGCAACAAAAGGCCGGCAAAATTGCAAATTAAAAAGCTACATGGGGAAAAAATCAGAGATGTCAACCAGCCAATAATGTCATCCTTCAAAAACACAAGAGATGTCATCCATTCAATGATGTCATCCTTAAAAAAACACAAGAGTCAGTGATGTCATCCTTCAGAAACACAAGAGATGTCATCCAGTCAATGATGTCATTCTTCAAAAACTCAAGAGATGTTATTATTTTTTCAAAAAACAAACGATGCCATCAATAACAGAAGTGCAAATTGGATCAGAATCTACCAGATCCAATTATTTTTTTTTAAAGACGGCATTATATTGGGGCGCCACAATGCCAACATCACTTGATACTGCTCTGTATGATGTCATCTGCGAATGCTTGCAGATGCATCTTACCCATTGTGTAATAGCCTAGTTGATCAGATATCCTGGTCTGCCTACATGTAGTTGGCATAAAAGCCATTGTATTATGATAATAAATGTCTCTTCCCCTTGTTACTCATGATTATCACTAGCAATAGCAAGTAGGCTAAACTCGGCCACTAAGGCCTATTTATTACAGCATTAATGCCCATTAAGGTAAAAGGAGTGCCTAAAGAGTACATACTAATAGTTTTGAGAAGACCTTTTGCCGAGCAGTAGGAGTCATTTCTTAGTTTAGAAGATGTCGGGTTACTGTCAATATAAAAAAAAGCAAGAAAATTAAGAACGACTCGTTCACCACTTTCCATGAAAGACGTAAGCACAAATAGACAAACACACAAATACAAATAACAAAGACTGCACTACAAGTAGCTGCGAAGGGCCACTAAGTTTGAGGAGGAGGGAAATAGGTGGAGCAATGTCTGCAGAAAAGCTGGTGTATTTACATGAAAAGCTAACACGTTAAAGCCTAAGGTTCTAAGTAAAGCAGAACAGCAGACGAATCTATCCATAAATAAGAATAAAAATTAAAATAATGGCAACACTAAAACACTAAAACTATCACTGGGTTCATCAGTAACCAGTGATAGGCAGGAAACCATATACATAGTAAGTATAAGTGTGGAACGAGTTACCTGGTGAGCTGGTGATCACCAATACTGGGGTTGTTTAAGGCAGGACTCCAACAATGTAACCTTAATCGGTATTTGGCCAGACCATTTTAAAATTTATCAGTTGTTTACGAATTTGTTTACAATTATGTGCTTTTTTCCACAATATTTTCATTTAGTTTGTATACATAGGCATTGCTTGTATTTAACTTGTACTTTGAATTTATAGACAACTGACAAAAGACTATAGACTGCAACCTTTACTAGGTGGAATGTAAGTAGCGAAAACTTGCTCTTTCCCTCGCCTTATGTCTTTCCACGACAACAAAATTTTATTATTTTTAAGTAGTTAGCATACAAACAACTCGTGTAACAAATTTGTAAGTTATCGTCAGGTAGATGAGGACTAAGCAAATGCAAAGTTAATGTATCAGGTAAATTTAGCACAAAATCTATAGCATCATGAACGTTTGCATTATTAGCTAATCGTATTAACTGGAACAACATTAATTTAAATAACAGACGATTAATTGCATAGAGTGTCAGCACCAATCTCATCAGGACGCCTTATGCGACCTCCAAAAAAGACTTTGTAAAATTGGAAACCCTTGACTGGCATACACACCCTTTAACAAGCAGAAACCAGACTGGGTGAAACAGTCTTGTCTAGAGATCTTTGTGGTTGAGAACAGTTTGACAACCTTTAAACAACATCCTTTAAACAACATCACTTAGATGCCAAATTTGCCGAGTACTACCAGAATCAGACCTGGTAAATATCTTCCCATCCCTAGACCACACGCATTTTTAGCCGTACTTTTTTCCCAGTAACCCGTAAAAGTTCTTGGTTTTGATTTGAGAGGTCTTTTTTAAATCACAAGAGAGGTCTCTTAGTTTTTTACCGTTTTTAATGGTTTCCGCTTTGGTTTAATGAGTTGCAAGTTTCACAATAGCACAAAAGCGAAAAATCACACACTCTTAATAACTAAGATTTGGTAAGCCTATAGTAATTATTATCTTTCACTGAGATATCGTGACTGGGATAACACACACATGGAGAAATTACTTGGACAGAACAGACTTCTGTGCAGACGTTTTTCACACTTCCTTCTACCATCTGACCAATGAAATACTTTACGCACTGTTTTAAAAGCCCTTTTAAGCACTGTCTTCCTTGCAACTATCAATGGCCTTAGCATCGATTTTCCACACCTGCATTTATGTGGTAGGAAGGAACTAAACACGTGGTGGACATATCCGAAGTGCAGTACATCGTGTCCAAGATAAAGCAACCTGCGTCCACACGTAGGTCTAGCCCATTTCACTTTGCTTCACTTCATTTCCATGGGAGCTCGGAACGCAATGTGATTTGAATTCTGAATTGGCAACATTCCAACACCAGGTAGCAAAGGCGTTTCAGTTACTGTTTATTCAAATGTATTTCATGTAAGGAAAGTAAGTGTGCACTAAGTGTCAGGGGAGTTTATATGTCTACAAGTGCCTATTACTTAAAAAAAATTAAACAATTTACGTGTTGGTGGTGCCTTAGTGTGAATATTACCCTAAGTGCAAATCTTTAAGGCTACTGAAACTTAACTTAATAGTTCTCAAGAGTGGTACTAAAAAATCGAGTCAACTGTGCAGCAATTTTTCATTATTATTTTTATTCGCGATTTTGCAGATGCGGCTGTGATTGCTCTTTTTCTTTCGACACACAAAAAAAACGCCAGTAGCCTACATTTTGTCGTGGAGTACGATATCTACGTATTAATGCTAGGCCCAGTCGTGTTCAGAGTGCTAGCATTGCCTATTTAGATCCTAGTTTTTAGTTGTGACATGATAGGGAATGGCCCTTAGATTCGTTTCGATGTGATCATGTGAACAGTCTAATATGGCCATCGGCTTCAGGAAGTGTTTAGCAAAAGTGTTGACAAGTGAACAGAAATTTGTGATAGAATGGCGTCTTCTGGCGAGTGGTTAAGAAATTAGGAACGAAATGAATCGAAATGCTTCACTCTCGAAATGGACAAACTAACTAATTCGGATTGAACTCATAATTCTCTCAATTCGGAATTCGATTCGGATTAAAAAAATTAGCATTCATACTGGGGGTACCAAACAAATACTCATGAATAATTATTGCAAGACCTTGTACTAATTATTAATACCCTGGTTGTTTTTAGTTTCAGTGTTCTACTTCGTTCTCCACGCCCATCTCACTCTCGTTTCTTGCGTTCCATGCGTTTTTATGGAACTGACATAGTCCTCAAAGACGAAATCGACTGGACACAATTGGGATTTGAGTGCTGCGGAGCGGGATCTCATTCGGATTGGTTTCATATTAATTGGGCGGACCCATCATATTTAGATGGTATTCAACTACGCTCAAGGTAAGTCACTGCACGTGAATAGGTTCTAGGGAGAGTCCATAAATTATGAAATGCTCATTTTCGTCTCATAAAATAGCGGTCATCCTGGCCGCCATCCTGAGTTATGGACTTCCGGTCCATTTTTCGAGCTTGCAACATTAATTTTCGAACTCATCGGGGTCAGGACACTTTGAAAACGCCGGATACTCAAATTACTACCAGAATATATCTTGATAATTGTAAGCTTTAAAAAAAGGTAACTATCTTGGCCGCCATCTCGAATTATGGACTTCCGGTCTATTTTTCAAGCTGCAACATTCATTTCGAATTCACCAGAGTCAAAACACCTTAAAAGCATCAACTACTAAAATTTCTAGCCCATAACCACCTAGATACAAACATATGCCTTCAACGTATAACAGCCAAAAACTAAGTCCCAGCGTGAGCTTTGTGCCCAAGCAAAGCGGGCAGTCACAGCCCAGTGGTCAGAGTCGTTGGCTCCAAACCAAGAGAATGCCGGTTCGAATCCGAGAACCGACCCGAGTCCGACTCTAAAAAAGGGGGGTCTAGAGTTCTTTCAGGTGGTTATGGGTTATTGGTTGCAATCAAGATTTTTTCTAGCTAACCCTTAGCTAACCCATAACCGCCTAGATACGAACGTACGCCTTCAACGTATAACAGCGAAAAACTAAGTCCCAGCGCTAGCTTTGTGAGGGGTCCCCGGGGACCCCGAGCAAAGCGGGCAGTCACAGCCCAGTAGTCAGCGTCGTCGGCTCCAAACCAAGAGAATGCCGGTTCGAATCCGAGAACCGACCCGAGTAAGGGGGTCTAGAGTTCTTTCAGGCGGTTACGGGCTAGCAAAATATTCCGCAAAAAAAGCAAGCTTTTTAAAAAGTTGCCATCTTGAATTACAGACTTCCGGTCCACTTTTCGAGCTGGCAACAGGCATTTTCAAACTCAGCGGGGTCGAAATACATTAAAAACACTTGATGCCAAATTGTTATACGAAATACTGCTCGCACTGCATTTACCTGAAAAGTGGCCAAGTGAAAGGTGAAAAGTTTTAGCCCTTATACATTCCTAATCCATCATATTTAGATGGTATTCACGTAGGTTCAAGTTAGGTAATCGTATGTGATGGGTTCTAGGCAGGACCCATAAATTATGTAGTGCTTATTTTCGCTTTTTTATCCCTTCCCCCTAGTAGCAAGATGGAACACTTGACAAGACCCCTCTCCACACCCCATAACGTATCGGTTAACTTTTCTTTAGATTCTGCCTCTACTAACTGCATCAACTGAAGCATGTTTTCGATGGCGAAGTGCTAGAGTTTTAACCCTTATACATTCGTTATCCATCGTATTTAGATGGCATTCAATTACACTCAAGTTAGGTCACTGTATATGAATGGGTCTAGGGAATGTTCATAAATTGCTTATGTTCGCCTTTTGCATCCCATTCTCTTAGTAACAAGACGTAACGCTTGTCATGACCCCCACCCCATTCCATAATGGAGCACTCAGTTTTTTTTTCTAGTTGGAGTTATAACCCCTTCACGTTATAACCCAAGACACGGAGGAAAAAGTAAGTCCCCATGCACACCACAAGCTTTGTGAAGGGGCCCCGGTCACCCCGAGCAAAGCGAGCAGCAACAGCCGAGTGGTAAGTGTCCTCGTCTGCAAACCAAGCGAATGCCGGTTCGAATCCTGCGACCATACGCTTAAAAAATGTCACCAAAATTAATTCGAGCATGAAAGGGTTAATCCTTAAACAAGGAAGTAAAAGGGTAAAAGCTGCAACTTCAGACCATTTCTAAGTCTAATTAATAAGAAAACTAAAAATAAATTTTTAGCCGTTAGCCGTTTGGTATGTAACAAACATTTATCCCCCTCCCCTTGTAACAATAATAAAAAACCCTTCCCTCTCCAGTGTTACATAATTTATGGACGCACGTACTTAACAAAACAACATTATACATGTGTTTATTACAAGAACAGAGACTTTGTTTTTGTGAACAAAATTGTTGTGGTTCTCTGAACTGCAACCTTTGCAAGCAGCTCGCCCCCTCAAAGTGCTACGTCGAAAGATGGAGTTTGTTTGCATTTTTTCCTTAAAAGCTGTTTATAAAAAGAAAACTAATTTTAAAATTATGTTGGAGCCCATCTTGGAAACCCCTTCCTCTTCCAACCTAGAAATGATTTGAACAACAAACCGTATACATACTTACGTCATTTACCCAAAGTACATAGAATATTACTACCAAATTTTGCTCAATTCGGTTCCCACAATGCCAAATGGTCTCGTTGCAACGGGGTGATATTCCATTTGGGCCATTCTTCAACCACCCTATCTAAAAAATATCCTTTCATCGCACAACCGTGTACAACATATATGCCATTCACCTAAATTCAAAGAAAACTTCTCCCAAATCTCTTTTCCGCGCAACACCAATTTAATGGGGCCGAAATTAAATTTTGATCCCGTTACAAACGAAATTTGATTTTGTAAAAAAAAAGAACGGCTATATTTGCTGGTGCAGCAGTGTAAAAGGGTCTAAAAAGGGCTAACATAGGTAAAAGAAAAGGGCAACAAGGCAAAAAATGAGCGAAAAAGGCTAAAAAGAGGGGCAGAAACGGGTGAAGACGGCAAAAAAAAAAGATCCTAAGAAAAAAAACTTATTGTGGCCTGTGACTAAAAGCTGGTCTTGGCCTCTCGTAGGTCTGTGTATGCTACTGATTGTCGTCATTCAGCCTAAAGCCAAACAGTGTTCCTACCAAATTTCGTTTTAATTTGGTTACTTGGATTTTGCCGACGTCGTGGATCAAGCAGGTAAACAAGACAAACGGTCTAATCGTCAAGTTAAAACAATAACTGGCTCACTTTGTTTGCTCGGTAATATATTTAAGGAAAGGCACTTTTACGTTTCTTGCACACTGAACTCTTTTTGTGCACCAGATTGCGGTCAAATATTTGCGTAACTTTGACTGTAGCGTAGATCAGTATGAACACCAGATTTAAAAAAAAAATCGTTTTTTAATAACAACTATCCTTAAATTGCATTGGCTTGATGGCTTTACCGATCTCAGGCTAATTTGAGATTTTGCAGGTAATTCTGAATGTGTATGGTGTGATAATTGCAAACATGAATTAGGTTGCACGAAAGCTCTGAATTTATATTCTGAACAATTGCAAGAAAGCTTTGTGCTTATGCAGAGCGGTTAATGGTAAAAAAAAATATATAGGAATATACAGCAATACAATCCACAATATTATCTGGACTAATATCTCCATACCTGTGGTGATCGGGAGCCTTTTGCTTTACATCTGTTTCATCTCATATTTGTAAAAAAAAAGTCTTTATTTTACTTGTGCAAAGATTCTTTGGGTTCATTAGTAGTGTAAATGTGGTTTTACTTTAAGAGCGATGCTGTCGTGCACCTTTGAACTTTGTGTTTCTTTTTTTTAATAAAACATGTTATGAATGTATCTGTTTTTTTTCTAGGTATCATGTACCATTTAGTTGTTGTTCTCCATATGTTGCCCGTCCTTGCATACGCTGGAATATCAAGAGTACTTCCTTGTACCCTAATTACGTTTACCCAAAAGATCTGACACTCTTTGAATCTGGTTGTGGTGTCAAACTTGACCAATTCTTGGAAAGATTCCGGGTTATCATTGGAGGAAGTTTCCTTGTCTTAGCTTTTCTAGAGGTAGGCATTATATGTATCATATACGATAATCCAAAGTGGAGTACCAAATTGCGAAGCTCAAGAGCAAGACGTCAGGAACAAAAAAGAGAGCTTATTTTTTTTTTACACGGTATGGATCGCTCGAGCCAAAGTGAAATTCAAAAGTTTCCATCGTGATTAGGAGTGTAGTGCGCCTCTTAGCCAGTGTATCTGGTGCTCCAGTGCGTGTGCTGGGTAGTGCGTCTATAATAATTAAATCGAGTGGTGAGGGGGAGACCAGTGAGTCTCTTACCTCTGCTGCTTATTCGATGACCTCGCACAACGAGAAAGCTAATTTCGTCGTTAACTCGAGAATCGAAACCTAACTCAACTGTCGACTATTTTACAATTACGCAATAAGTGAGCTCAAAAGGATATATTTTTTTTAATTTTCGTTTGGAATGAACACCAAATCATTTCTTTGTGGGAATTTAAGGGTAAATGTTTAGTAATGGGCTAAGTTACTCCACCCAAGCAAATCTGGGTAGTTCTGCTAGTTTTAGGATAAAATTGCTTGATCAGAGTCTCTTTTGAATAATTAAAGAAGTAAAAGATAATGGTGAGTTTCTCCTGGTTATCGTGGGCAACCTGTGCTGGTTATTCACTTACATATACATGCTCGAGAAATAGTCGTCTTGCGTCACCAAACGAAAATTGTCAGCATACGTTATCACTCAGCCAACCAGGTGACACTCACTGCTATTATATTTCATATATCGGCGATGACGTTTATCTAACAAACTTGACTCATTGTTAAGCCTCTTATAACTTTTTTGTCATAATTAACGACGTTTATATCATGGTTTTGCTGGGAACAGTATGGAAATTGTCCAATGACGTATAGCTGGTGTAATTTGAACATAATTGCTGGATGCTTCGTACTTGGCTGGGTTTACACTGTACTGAAAGCAATCCTGAAAGACCCAAGTTTCCCATTCTGATTAGATATTTCGTGCCAGGTAAATCCATGTTCTTCTATTATCTTTCTCTCAACTTCTATCATTGATTTAAAGAAAAAAAACGGTTCAAGTTTAAGCATTAATTACCGTTGAAGATTTGGCTTGTTATTTTTGTAGTACGTTTGGTAAAGTCGTTTGTTTTCTTTTTCACTGGAAATGAGTGAAATGTACAACACTTAATTGGTTTTTAGCGGGTTTTGCTCAACGAGGACAAACGAACAACTAACAAGCACTTTGTCTCCTTTCTATGTATTCCTGGACGAGCAAGCATGGATTACCTACAGTTTGAGCCAGTACTGGGAAGGAATATCATCCTATGTTTTGCAACCATTATCAGACGGTTCTGAACAAGATAAAGAAGTGAACATGCATTCTGATAGCTCCATTCCCCTTTTGGCCAGTGGCACCGTGGTACGTACACCTGTTGGAGCAACAGAAGCCCGGCCTCTCTATTTTTCAGGGAAGATCTTGTGTAATGTATGGTGGGAAGGCTTTACATCCAAGTGTAGGTGCCTTACGTCTTCATACCTGGAAACTCACACCTGGAGACTTCATACCAGGCAAAAAACGCATCTTAGGATTTCCTGAGATGGACCCTTCGATGGCAGAAAAAAAAATTAGCTCCTGTTATTTAGACATTTTGCAAAATATTTGCTGCTATCCACCAGTTTAAAATGGCTATGAATGACTAAAACACACCTAGTACGAGACAGGACCAACAGTAAGGATGGCCGCACACCAAAATCAACAAAACGTCGTTTCAAGACGAAACGTCACGAGACGTCGCACCTGGTGGAGAGGCCCCCATAACACGAAACTAGAAGGAGCTTCACTTTGTTATCGTGAGACGCCTAAAGACATCTCGCAACAACGCCGCATCCGGTGTGTGGTGCTCAGCTCATTGGTATGGTTTTGGAGACGTCTGCAGCATGCTGAGACAAGTTTCGACAAAATGTCCTGTCGTGAGACGTTTTGTCGATTATGGTGTGTGGCCACCCTAAGTTGTTAAAGCGTTCGAAAGTGCTAAAAATGTAACTCTACTGCGTGAAACGAACAATCAAAAACGACTCGAAATACAAAAGCCATACAGTGGCATTCAGTGTAGAATTATTCATTCTGGTGAAAGGTCTTTTTTAAGTGCTAATTGTGTGATGCCTACATGTGAACGAACAGAGAATTTGAAGCAGCGTAGTAACAATCATTCTGATGGTAAGTCACTTAAGTGCTAATTGTGTGATGCTGCATATGCACGAATAAAGAACTTGAAGCAGTATAGACGCATTCATCCTGGTGAGAGGCCTTGTAAGTGCGAATTGTGTGTTGCTGCATTGGGGCAAATTGGAGTCTTGAAGCAGCATAGGTGATTCCTTTTCGGTGATATAACCCATTTAAGTGCGAATTATGTGATGCTGCATTTTCACAGAGAGGGAACTTGAAACGACAAAGCAGGTATTCATTTTGGGGAGAAACCTTTTAAGTGTGAATTGTATGTTGCATTTGTACAAATTCCAAGCTCGAGGCTGCAAAGCAGAATCAATTCTGGTGATAAGCCTTTAAAGTGTATACTGTGACGTACTGCCATTTACTGTGACGTACTGCCATTTATATGATAAATCATTTGAATGTCTGCGTTGAGATGGAATTTCCGTAAAAGTTTGCAGTACAGTTTATTGCTCGATCTCTACTGTGACGAGGCTCCAGTCTGCAGTGTGATAACGGTAGTTTGCCAAGTCAATCTTAGCGATTAAAACAAAAATAAATAAACTATGCCAGACACAACCACACCTTTGCCTAGGGCGAGAGCTAAATGTCAACAGATTGTTGTTCTGTTGTTCTGTTAAAGACCAAAACATTGAATTATGTCACGGTGAGAGGAAATAAAAAAATCTAATGGAAAGAGTAGCCAAAAAGTGCAAAATTCAAAGGAGGATGTTTAAAACCTGAAAACATTGCCTATGATAAAATTCCCTACAGGAAACAGCATCGGTGCCAAATCCGACCACGTAACTGATGACCTCTCTGATGAGCCACCTCCGGTCTCACCGAAAAATTCCACACCACCTTCGTGCCTATTTGACCACTTGGATGGCACTGCGGCAGATGCCTCTTCAACTCATGGTGATATCTCGCTTCCCTATATGCTCCCGTATCGCATTTGAAAAATACCCATAACATCACGAACTCAATAGTGACTGATGGATACGTTCCAGGTGATCTAAACCCGCATTCCAAGAGGAACAGGGATTTGTCTTCAATAAATACGGATGCAAACCTATTTAAAGATGCAAACCTATGGCACTGCTGAAATGTCGGACTGTTAGACCCTTTGATGTAGTTTTACCGCTTTGAGTCCACTGATTCACAATAACAAACCTGCGGTTTTTCTTTGATAGATTATTTACGTATTCAAATTAAAGGTACGTCCGGCCTGCCTTATAACATTCCGCCCGCCTTATAACAGCCACGTGTAGATCGCCATCCGCACATGTTACTATTGCCAAGGTCAACTGAGGTAGTAGCTGTGTTCATCGCAGCGAAGAACGCAGCTACTGTCTCAGTTGGCATTGCGCCTAATAGATGAACCAGCATGAACGCATTATTTGTGTCGTCACAAAGCGGAATGATGTTTGTATTTTAAAATCACACTTTATGATTTTTTAGGTTAGTATCTTATAATTTTTCTGTGGTGATCTATTGGCATAAATAATTTTAATTTTTCCTACATTAGGCTTTTAGATTTTTGATCTCTTAATTATTAGCAAACGATTAAAAATTAGTACATGCATACACACACAGTTGAAATGCCAAGGTTATTGTAAGCGCGCAAAGGATCACATACGTGCAGGATGCAGTAAATATAGTTCCCAATTATTCCACAGAAATTCTCCTAGACACCACATTTTAAAACGGATTTTTAGCAAGGGATTGACTAACGGTCAGTAAATAAAACTTTGGGGCCGTACTTGATGTGGATGATCGAGAAAAATCGTGTTGGGAGGAATGTCCCTTTAAGAAATTGTGGAGGTTGTTGTCACATATTACATTCCCCACTATGCTAAAACGTGGTGTCGACTAAAAGTGAAATTATAAAAAAAATCATGACTTTTTCAGGATTATCATGACTGGAATACATAATAAATCATGATCTTTTAAAAACTAATTTATTGTGGAACTACTGCTACTGGGTTGAAAAACCAAAGTTATTATGTAGCGCTACAGGACTGTTATAAATACAAATACAGTGACACGACGCTGAGCACAAAGAAGACCGACCCCCTCACCCCCTGTGTAGTAGACACCCTGTTTTCCACCTATGAGCAAACTAGACCGTCTACTTCTGGACCTTCATTAGAGAGTGCAAGTAGACTGTGATCTGAAGTGAAGCCTAACCACATTAATGAAGGAAGTTAATGTTAGGCTCCTGTTAGGCTTTACCTTAAATCAGACGCTATCCGCCATCCCTAATGTGGGTGTAGAGTTGGGCTCTCCCGCTTGCTAGTATACTTGGATTTATACATGTCACTCGACTGCAAGAATTACATGAACTTATTACGTTGCTGGTATTCACGTGGACTAAACAGTACAGCAACTCTGAAGCCTTACAGGGAAGTTTATTTGTGTTCCTTTGCTGTTTTGAATTAGGATCAGTTAAACCATACTGTAAGCATCGAACGAGTTCGTTTTTGTTTTCTAATTAATCTTTAACATGCTTACTAAAACCTTGGATAGTACAATCCGGTGGTGAACACGTGTTCATGAATGTGCTGAAGCAGTGTGACCGTTTAAAAAAATTAAAGTTGAACGTCACTTTTTGTGGAAGTGGCATAATCAGGTTGGATCGGCCACTGATCAGTCCAATTAGTTTAGAATAGTACTCGGAGTTTGGAGGCCCAAAATGACCACCATCAATTTTTCACCTCGTGGATTGCTTGCCTGTGTTTTTTGGTGCAAATATACTAATCAAACCTTTCTAATTCTTTTTTCTGCGTGCAATTATGTTTCCCAAAACTTTCTATTTCTTTTTTGTGCGTCTGTGCAAATATACTGAACGAGACTTTCTAATTTTTATTTTTTTGTATGTGCAAATATACTTACCGAGACTCTCTAATTCCTTTTTTTTGTACAAAGTACTTGCTGAGAATTTCTAATTTTTTTTCATTTTGTAAATATACGTACCAAAACTTTCTGACTAATTCTTTTTTGTGTGTGTGTGTGCAAATATACTAAACGAGACTTTCTAATTTTTATTTTTTCGTGTGTGCAAATATACTCACCGAGACTCTCTAATTCCTTTTTTTTTGTACAAAATACTTGCCAAGACTTTCTAATTTTTTTTCGTGTTGTAAATATACTTACCAAAACTTTCTAATTCTTTTTTTTTTGTGTTTGTGCAAGGTGCTTGCCGAGGCTTTCTAATTAGTTTTACTTTGTTTAAATATACTTACCGACACTTTCCAATTCTTTTTCTTTTGTGTGCAAATATACTTACCGTGACTGTCTAGTTCTTTTAAAATCAAGCTGTCCTCAGTCCGGTTTTGAGCCTGTTAATTCTTTTTTTCTGTATGCAAATATACTTACCGAGACTGTCCAACTACTTCTCTTTCTTTGTAAAATATACTTACCAAGTCTTTGTAAAATCTGAAAA
Organism: Lithobius niger; assembly: GCA_023313725.1. Taxonomy (NCBI): domain Eukaryota; kingdom Metazoa; phylum Arthropoda; class Chilopoda; order Lithobiomorpha; family Lithobiidae; genus Lithobius; species Lithobius niger. Next base: position 47,904 of record JAHWFP010080196.1, read on the forward strand.
CTGCAAGCATTGTTTAAACGGATGTTATATGATTTCAGGCAGATACTTTTTTTTATGTGCACATGTACTTACCGAGACTTGCTTCTGACACAGCAACCACTTCTCCAGCTCTTCTAGTTGTCTCTCGTGAAATACAATTTTTTGTTTGGCATTTTCTTGTAAGTCATATTAATAATAGTGTTTTACCAATCAGTTATTTCAGCTTCTCCTTGGACGCCTGGTGCAAACGTACTACTTATCGGGCGATGACGAATGTTCCAGGCTGGATTATGGATATATATTTAGAGGAACTTGAAGAAAGATAATGTTAATTTGGCAAGAGCTAATGTAATGTCATTTGAAGGTAATATACGTACTTAAAACAAACCATAATAATTTTTATAATTATGTAAACCTTAAAATCAGTATTTTTCAATAGTGTAACGTAACAATATAAATTTAAATGACAACACTGGCATATTTGTGACTGATTCTTTGAAGAACAAAACACGTTGAAAAATTAGTCATATTATATGTGTAAAACAATTACAGATTAATATTGTCTTTTCCTTCAATCCGCAACAGTGGAACGATATATTTACAATAATTATTCTATCTGTCTGAAATTCGAAACTGAATTTCCAGAAGAACTGCGGTTTGTTTCTACATTTGGGCTAGTTCTTTTCACCCAAGTGAAGATACTGCAGAGTGTTGGCTCATCTGTCACTGTAGTACAAAGAGGATAATAGTCTAATGCTCGGCCGATACCAACTTTTACCGATCCGATCCGATACCTATACGGTCCGATGCTTCTTCACCGATACCGATACTTCATTGCATTACTCGATGTAAAGTTAATGTTTCTTCCATATACAGAAACAAAATTTGATGAAAAATTTCAAATCTCAAAGCTCTATGAGCAAGCTTCTTGCAGTAAAGTGCTTTTTTTGGAACCAGTTTTTGGTTTCTGTTAAATAATTTGTAAACGAGTAGAGCTATCACTCTGAAATTAGCACCATTGGAAAGCTCTCGAAAAACGGTCCGAATGGTGTATTGGAACATCAAAAACTGTCAATCGGTCAAATTTTATCAAAACAGCCGATACTGACCGATGCCGACATGGCTAGTATTGTTATCGATACCGATGCCACTATCGGTGTCGGCCGAGCCTTAGATAATACTGGACTACTGAAAGATTGCAGGCCTACTAAAACACGTTCGTTTATTAGGCTGTAAATTGATAGGAATACAACAAACGAGCAGAGGTATGTGCATTGGATTGTCAGTTGAGAACTGTGACAGTAAATCAACACAGAAAACTTTGGATAGCAGTTGAAATCTTGGAATATTTAAGACAGACATAGTTGGTTCTGTAGTGGGTGAAACCATACAAATTTTATATTCCCAGTAGAAGTTTGCTAACTATAATTTTGGACAGTAAAATATACTTTGCTAATGTATACGAGCCATAACTTGCCCGTGATTTCTTTCAGCAATAAATAAACACTAATCGCTGTAAATAATATTAAGAAAAATTTGAAATTAGCCGTCACCGAAAATTATACACTAGAAATAACGTAGTACAGTAAGCCACCTTTATGCACTTACGTTTCGTCGGAGTGGCATGACCCGGATTCAAACCGGCTACCCAGTTTGCCCCCAGATCACTTTCATAACGCCTTAACCGCTATGGCGACATCCTCCACTGGCGTAAAGATGACTCACTGAACCCGTTATTAAGGTCACAACCGTGACCAGGACTCCATTCCACCGAATGTTCTCGGCCATAGGCAATGGAGAGCAAATAACAAATCATACACTCCGTTGGCTCAATTGGCCGGTTTCAATCCGGGTCATGCCACTCCGACTATCGTAAGTGCATAAAGGTGGCTTACTCCACTACGTTATTTCTAGTGTATAATTTTTGCTGATGGCTAATTTCCAATTTTCTTTAATATTATTTACAGCGATTAATGTCTATTTATTTCTCCTTCGTTGAGCCAATTTAGTGTATGATTTGTATTCCCTCTTCCATTGCCTATGGTCGAGAACATTTGGTCGAATGGAGTCATGGTTACGGTTGTGACCTTAATGACGGGTCCAGTGAGTTATCTTTCTGCCAGTGGAGGATGTGGCCGTAGCGGTTAAGGCGCTATGAAAGCGATCTGGGGGCCAACTGGGTAGCCGGTTCGAATCAGAGTCATGCCACTCCGACGAAACGTGCATAAAGGTGGCTTACTGTACTACGTTATTTCTAGTGTATAATTTTCGCTGATGGCTAATTTCCAATTTTCCTTAATATTTCTTTCAGCAACTGTTGCATTGCATGCATATGTATGCACACACATACACACGAAATGTGCGTTATTGAACTAGGTCCAGTTCGTACTCAAAGTTAATTTTTATTGTGTTTAAAATAACGTAGAAAAAACCAAATGCAACCCTCATGTTGTCAGCGGATGCGTACGTACAAGCTTACTTGATTTATGCCAACACCTGTCGAACAACGCATACAGAGTGATTAGAGCGATAATATTCCAAGTTTTTTTTTCCATGAAAGGAAAAAGTAAGCATAGGCCGGGATACTCGGCCACTTACACCAGGAGATTGCAACCGTACTAGAAACAATGCAATGGTAATGCCAACATGGTGGAGCTAACTTCCTGTTCTCGTCTAAGTGAGATTTGCGAAAGACCATTCCAACTATTTATTTATTTATTTATTTATTTTATTTACATAATTATAGTAACGCCCTATGAAGAACATTAGAGCAATTTCAGATTAAAACGTGGATTAAAACACCAGTTTTAAAAAACAGAAGAAACATGGCGTGCACCAGTTGCCCACAGTTCTCGCCTCTGTTCTCGCCTGAATGGGATTCGTGAGATTCACTCCCATCGTGTGGTGTTCAAAAAAGACAGTGCATATAGTCCTACTGCAGGCAGGTTGCCACAAATGTGAAAATGCTGTATATCTGCAAAACGATGCAAACATCAATTTATAAAATCGAACAGCTATTGAAAAATTAGTTCAAACTTTTGCCTGTGCTAGGATAAATTTTGCGAACAGTAAGTACTACAGTTTAACTGTAGTCATGCGTGTTTTATGCTAATCGTCGGACTTAAGTTTCTCCAACAATTTTCAGTTAGAGCGACTGAATTTGCCCACCATGTTTAGCCATAATGGCGGTTGCCATCCCATAATCTCAAAGCGGAAGTATCACAGTTGGCTGCACCTTAAATCGTGAGTCTGCTTGTCCACTAAACGCAGTTTACCAAGTATCGTCCTAGCTTACACTAAGCCCAGCTAAAAGAATAGAAAAGGTAATAATAGAAACAAAAGCCAGAAGCTGGAAATGTGCAGAACAGAAATTCTTGCCAGAGGACGCCGTTGACACCACCTGTCTGAATACCTTATAACGACCGTTTAAACAACTCTTGCAATTTTCAGATGGTACATTTTTTACTTTTGGTCTCGAATACATATTAGTCGTCCTATCGGAGATTATAAATAAGAACATAGGCATGACAAATTTACTACGGTCACAAGGTAATGAAACTTCCATCAATATTCATTTCTTTCTTTATATTACACTAGCTAAACCCGTTGTTTTGGAAGTATACATATTGGTACGATTTGGTCTCCTGTGTATGTGCAATCTTCAATTTCTTCAGTCACAATTTTTGGCTGCACCGGCTAACAAATGCTGATTTTCGTTCAGTCAATCAGTTCCTTCCTAGGTTAGCGTATATTAAAAATATATGCAATGACGCTGGAGTTGTTTTAAAATAAACAATTATTATTGATCGATAGCAGCCTCAGTAGCAGTGGTCATGCAGCTCGAGTTTACTGTTTTATATATACATATATATTGAATCTACACCAAAAACAGTAGATTATGAGAAAAAAAACCTGCCAAGTTTCAGCCATCGAACATTGGTGATATCAAAAATGAGCCAAGTTTCTACTCAGTAGGCATACAATGGAAGTTAAAAACTTGGCGCAATGCTACATTTTTTTTTTATTCGGATGGTTCGATTGTGTCCTACTTTTTCAAATAAATATATATGCAGTGAATTTTTTCTAAATAATGTTAAAGATGTTTGTTACTTTTTTTTGTTTGAATTACGTATAATCAATTTACAATTCATTTTTACAACGCTGACAGTGGCATTTTGTTGAATCACTGCAGATAATCTGCACTCGCTGTGAGTGTGGCATATAACACAGTTTTGTTTGTGAAACCTTCACATGACTTGCGAAAAATGAAATCTTTGTGATTTGTTACTAAGTTTTAGTAGTTTGCAAATATTAACCGAGAGCAGATTGGTTGTCTGATTCTTGTGTTATTTCGCTAAAAAAAAGGGTTAAAGGGTTTAACGAGCGTTAACCACTCCTGGTCATCTGCCCGAAGCCCTAAGGCCCTATGTCTGCAACAGCCAGATTCCCAGGTGGTCACCCACCCAAGTATCAATCCAGCCCAATGCTGCTTAACTTCGGGGATCCGACGAGAACCGGTGTTTCCAGCACTGCAAGGCCGCAGACCTTCGCGTGTTATTTCGCTTCGTGTTGCTTGAAACAATGATGAGGAGCAACAATAACAACAACAATGAACTAACGCGTATCTTGAGTCTTCCAAATGAAAGGCTTGCAATGCGCCAAGTTTTAACTTTGCGTTTTATATCTGACGAGTGGAAACTTGGCTCGTGTTTGATATCACAGACGTACAATGGCTGAAACTTGGCGGATGTTTTGCTAATAATTTATTGTTTTTGGTTTAGATATGACTTTTGGGACTTTTGGTTTATGACGTGATTGTTATGTTATTTACGATGAACTGGATTCTTTAGGTTTTTGGGTGTAACCTTGCTGAAGCTTTACTTCTGTACTTTAAAACATTATCGGTTTTGAATTTTGTGTAGATATAAATTGTTTTGGTAACTAATGTGATTTTATGATTTTATGGTTTTTCTATTTTCTAATTCCGTTATCTTCTTCAAAAGCAAAACTAGGAATAACTAACTACTCGCATAAAGGAGCCTAATATTAATTCTACAGAAATTGCACATTTTCGAAAAATAATTTCATTTTGTTTGTTGATGGGACTGGCGAATTTTGTTAATTTCACAGTAACAAAGCAACTTGTATTTAGTATGGAGGAGTTCTGCAAGCCAGATATGTGCCTTCACAGCACGTTGATTTTTATTTCAATTAGGTAGTCTTATAATTTTTTTTAATGCTAACTAAAACTATCTAACTACTCGCAAAAAGGAGCCAAGCATAATTTTACCCATTTGAGATACATAATTCTCATGTTGTATGTTTATTGACTGTTTGTTGATGGGTATGGCGAATTTCTTTAGTAATAATAATGCAACGAATAGTTAGTAAGAAGGCGGTACGGTAGGCAGATATGTGCCATTACAGTACGCCATTTCCGGTAACCCACCAACACTTGACGTGCACTCGCGAAAACACAAGATACGCGGCCCACACAATGCTTTTAACAATACCAAACATTACTTATAGGGTAACGAACAATACTTTAACAATCCACAGTCCCACGACGCGCCAGTTGCTCACTAACTCAAGGACCCTCCATTCCCAAACTATCAAAGTATACATAGAATTAATGTCGTCCAATGCACGCAGCAATTTTCATACTGCCTTCTGGGACGTCCATAATCATCTTCTTAAAGTCTATGGAAATTAACATGACTTCTAGACCACCAGTAGCAAGCTAGCTAACTAACTAGCCAGTAAGTAACTGAAAATCAACTATTTTTGGTAGCTATTTTTTTTCCAAGAAAGAGTCGTATGACAAACCAAAACCGTTGCCGTACATTATAGGGGCGTAATACCCAATTGTCCAATAGATTTTCAGCCATTTTTGTCCCATGCAAGTATTTTATCCAGCTGCTCGCTAAAGTCTATAAAACGTTTGTGCCAGATAAGACACATCCTTACGTTTGCCGCCTTCAGGCAATAAATAGCAATACGACAACAATGAAACATCAACAACTTGGCGGCAACAGGCTTATCTCGGAACCAGTTTTCTGAGTTACTGGCCCAGTAGAAACATCAGTCTAACAATGCTTTTTGCATTGTTTCAGCAAAGTGCGGGTCATTCGCAGTAGGAATTTGCAGTAGAACGGCACCACACTTATCAAACTATTGAAAGATCAATAAAACATGGAGAAGTAACGATGTAGCTGTAGCGCTACTGCTCTATTTGACAGTGGTAACATGTACTGTCGAATGATACTATGTTGGCCTACTACTAGCTGAAGTAATATTAATCTTACTTGCAATCAGAGATTTCAAAGTACTATTTAATACTCAGGAAAACCATTCCATGTAAGGGAAACGTCTATTCAACACCCAATCTCAAACATTTACCTACTTTATCACAATGCAAGAAAACCAACTACTAAATGCACGTAGCATGGTGGCAAATCTGAACAAATTCCATGATCTAATGAAGACAGATAACTTTGACCCTTTGTTTGTGGTTGTGTCCTGGCTTAACCCTTCGATTACGGAGGTAACGATCCCTGACGGAAGCCAATACAGTATTTTTCGACGAAACCAGAGCCGGTAGAACCTGCGTAATTTTTAGAAAAAGCGACAGCCTTATTCTTACTAAAGTGGCACCAAACGTTGAAGCCCTAATTATATCCATACTTCCTGCAAAAAATTAAATGTGTTCTTTGCTTTATCTCTGACAGACGAGATTCTGAGACATTGTCTTCGACTTCGCATTTCATAAACACCGAACTCGAATCAGGTTTCTATGTTATCCTGGCAGATTTCAACCTTTTATCTGTTGACTGGGAACAACTTTACGCAGTCGTTCTTCAGCGACATCCTACAATTAGGCCTGGAACAACTTTTCACAAAGCCTACAAGGGAAAATAAAATAATAGATTTAAATTTCACAAATGAAGCTAGACTAGTCTACGATGTAGACGTAAGTCCAGACCTCGACCTGAGTGACCACTGTTCGGTAAGTTTTAAATTGAAACTGAAAAAGTCAGATTTTAAAAAATTTTTACAAATATCAAAAGAATAAATTTTGACTTTCTTAAAGGGGAACTCTCACGGATAGACTGGAGGACTGTGATTGGAACTGACGTAGAGACAGCTTGGAATACCTTCAATACTCTAAATTACAAAATAAACCACTGCAGTGAAGTGATACATACCAAACTTGGTTCTAAGAAGAAGGATCTAAATGGGATCAACAAATTCCGTAGACAAAACTTTACGCATGGAAATCGTACAAATCAAATAGATCCGATGCCAACCTTCTTAAGTTTAACATTAGTAGCAAGAATTATTCGGTGGCACTAATTCTATACCAGAAGATGGCAGAAAAAAAATCAACTTCATGTTCAACCGATTCCCTTTATACATTTTATAAATCCAAAACGGCTTCCCAAATACAAATACCACCATTGGTTGCGAATGGCAAAGTTGAAATAGTTCTGCTATCAAAAGCTAACATTTTTAATTCCTGCTTCGTTTTAAATGGGATTATTGATGACAAACAAATACGTTTGGATTTCCCACTCGATCATAAACCAGTTGTATGCGAGTTGGTCACTTTTCCCCCACAAATTGTTTTAGAAACGCTGACTACATTGAAACCTAGTCATTTGGTGGGTCCAGAGGGGTTGGTCAGCTTATTTATATAACGAAATTTGTCATTTTATTAACGGAACCTTGGCTTTTATTTTTTACACCTTCTTTAAATTCAGTGCCCTTCCATCGATTTGGTTAACAGTGAGAGTTATTCTAATCTATAAAAAGGGAAGCGAATTGAAAAATTACCGTTCAATCTCTTTAACAACAATGCCTTGTAAGGTGATGGAAAAGATTACACGAGAGCGAATGATAAATTTTACAAACAAATTAAATATCATCGAACGAGACCAATTTGGTTTTTTACCAGGAAGGTTCTCAACGATGCAACTTTTAAAGGCTCTCGATGTTTGGTCTGAAGCCTCAGATATCGGAGTACAGACAGATGTCATGTTTGATTTTAAGATGGCATTCGAATCTGGAGTACACCGAAAACTCCTCTTTAAACTTGGCACTATGGTTTTAAGGGTTGCTAAGAGCGTTCTTGTCAGGCCGAGTCAATTCGTAGTGGTAGAAAATTCGACATCCTCAGTATTAGATTTCATCAGTGGGGCCCCCACATTGAAGTGATTGGTTGGGGTTGGGCGACTTTCCCAGCGTTTAGCCATTAAGCCGCCCTTGCCACCCAGGCACTAGGGATCAGGATACGCCTGATAACGCCCTGCGCTACGATAGCAGACACAGGTACTGGATGGGATCAGGGGAAGTGGGAGCGTGGGGCCCCCACAGGGAACGGTTCTTGGACCTATACTTTTTTGATTTATTTAAATGATTTATCGTGTAACCAAGACAACTGAGAACAAAGCAAATTTCCATCGCACTTCTTATGAGTGCCAAACTGCATTGTTATTATTATATTGTTCTAGCTTGATTCCGAAGTGCCCAATCACCATTCAAGCAGTGAAACCTCAATGCCGAATAACCTCTTTAGCTACTATTAAAAAATTTACGTGTCCAGAGTATTGTTCTGGACATGAGAAATTGCCCCATCACAGCATTTTAACAGTAGAACTGTAGGGATGTTGTGTAAGGAGACATTGTTTTTGCATTCTTGGTTTTAAAATAGACCTTCTGGAACGGAGCGATAGACATTGTTGCACGGGCTATTTCATTACCAGAGAATTTGCTGTTAATTGTTATCACGAGTGGGATACTTAGCCAGATAAAACCCTCAGCCTTGGGTCATTCGGAAACAATAGCTTGCAGGTGCTGTACGCCCTTGGGCGTTGTTTCCGAATGGCGCGCGGTTTTCGGGCATTTCCTTGATTTATTGATAAAACCAGAAACAAAACCCACAAGGGTGAGAAACCCGCCAAGTTTCAGCCAATAAAAGTAGTGATATCAGAACAAAAATGGCTGCCACCAAGTTACTACGTTAGGTGCCCTAGCTAACCCAGCCAACTATTGGATCAAAGGTTAAATGAAAAAATCTGAGCATTGCTACAATCGGTGGCAATGGTCAAATTTTTCATTTAACGTGTGAATAATAGTCAGTGGGTTTAGCTTGGTAATGAATGTAGCAACTTGGTGGCAGCCATTTTTGTTCTGATGTCACTACTTTTGTTGGCCACGAAATTACAAGAGTGAAAATGTGTGTCGCAGAGTAAACTCCTATCAACACAACCGTCAAGGTGTCAATAGTAGCTACTAGTTCTGCATGATGCAAAATGATTATACGTTAAATGGAAACACGCATAAAAAATAAGTCAAGTATATACTCTACACAAAACGTCTTATTAGACTTAGAAAAAGTATTTAGTTAACCATTCTGTGGAGGAATGTTGCCGATTTGTTTCTGGTCTCCTTATTGAAAAGAAATAAAAGATCGTAGTAAAGAATTAGAATTTGTACATATACTATTTACTTCATGGTTTTAGTATTAATTCTTTTACTTCATTACACCAAGTAGTGGAGGCCAGTAGTTTCAACGTCTTTATTTGCCGGCACCTTTAGTGTTTTCCCCGTAATCTCTTTTGTGTCAAGGGTAGCAAACTGTTGTGTGTGACTATAATTCAAGAAATGTTTTCCATGGAAGGATTAATGGGGAATTCCTCAACTTTTGTACAAAAATTATACAGTCTCGTAGCCTTAAACTTTGTGTGTAAGGAGGAAGAACGAGACTGGTACGAGAGTAATTTGAAATAACAATTTCATCCTTTCCCTTTGCTAGTTTTGTTTTTAATTGATTTATCTCCTGGTCTCATAACCACCGCGTACTGGGCTGATTGCACCACGGTCATTGTGTCACGAACTGCTGAGTAAGGCTTGAACGTTACGCCTACTTGTGCTGCATCCTGTCATCTTCTATGGCTGCACGTTACCCAGCGCGACGAGTGTGTTGGTTGGCCTAGTAGAATAAACGAAGGTTACATGGGATTAGACGCCCCGGAGTTGCTATCGTCACATGACACATCATGGTTAACATTCGAATGTAGGTCGAATGACATCCTATGACAACCTGAACCAACCCTCAAGCCCTGACCTGGCCGAAATTAATGCCGATAGCTTAGGTATCGTGCTAGGCAAGGCGGTACGGTGAACCACAGACGTAAAACTCGATAAACTAAACACTACATCAGCAATTTAGGATTAGGGCGTATGAAGTTGTTCGCACGCTATAATGAGTCGCAATGCTTCAGATTTTTGTCTGTGGGATAAAGGCTTTATGTAGAAGTTCGCAGTTGCCCACTGTCGGTCACAGCAATTCACGAGTCACATTTTTCGAAGTCTGATGGACATCACGGGCCAACAGACATGGCTAGCTTGTAGTTGCGATTTTCGGTAAGTGTGGCAGAAGACAACTAATAAAGCTTGTTTGCTAACATTCATCACTATAGTCTATGGTGAATAATCTACTAATACAATACTCATTGCATCAAAAAAAAACTGTTGATGATGAAGTGACAAAGTGAAAACCAATTACTGGAAACACGTGCAACAATCGCTTTAAAGGGCATTTACTTCGATTTTTACTCGTGTAACTTACCTTGGGGTCACCAACCCAAAAACTGTATACAAAAGGAACAATAGCAACACGTCACATACATAGGAATTCATTACTGCATCACCAAAACCCTACAAGGCAGCCGCTATTGTTCAGTCAGAACGTGCCGAAATTAATGCCGACAGATGGCGCTCCCCAATTTTGATTGGTAGCTCGAGCGTATATGAGCATCTGCTAAAAGTTTAGGCTCAATGCCGATTGAGATAGCGCAAACGACTAGCAGATGACACTTTGCTTTCGATTTGTAAGTGCTGCTCCGCAGGAATCCAAAGCTTTTGATTTTAATCCCTGGTCGCCAACAAAAATGAATGTTCGAATATTCATTGTTTGTGTGACAAAACTATATCATTTCATACATTGCCACATATAGGCTAGACCAGATGCTCTATTGGCCCACCAATTATGGGATGGTTGTCTCTCCAATATTGCTTTATCAGCCGGTAGTGTGTTCGGTCCACACTACGAAAGCAGCGTTTTTTCTTTCTATTCAGCAACTAATAACCCTGTGAAAAGACTATTACAATGTAACGCAGTTCTAGTTTTGAAACCTGATCAACTCACGGTAAGTTTTAAAATTATGCATTCTAAGTGGAAATATTTGTGCTTAGAAAATATATGGAAAGGGGAGGGGGAGTGTGCAGACAATAGGAAGCAAAACTACATCATTTAAAAAGTAGATACACCTTTCAACGAAAGAGAGAAAAAATAAAATCAACCAATTAGCATTTCAGCACCTCTCATCAAACATATTTTCCAGCCCCAAACTCCCCAACCCCACGGTCTTATGGTCAAAGGAAAATTTCGTTGTTGTGGTTTGCAAGTAATACCTGACAGACGGACGCGTCATGCACGTCCACATAACAGTCGAGCTGCACACTAATTAGATTATAGTAATCAGTAGTACTTTTCAGTACTTAAAAATTGCTTTCACAATTACTTTTTACTTGCGTGCACAAGGCTTTTCATTGCTGCTTTTGAATTGAATTGAATTTTATTTACGTTAGTCCTTAGGACCTATTAGTCAAACACTCACTTCTAAGCTTAATCTTAAACCGTAAACCTAACAACTGAACCGTTTCATACAGGTCACACGCTTTTTGCCCGATCCCAACAACAGCCAACACCAACTTAACCAACGATTACACCTACACAAAGATACTCCTGCCCAACCAATTGAAGACACCAATTTAACGTCCCTTTCAAATTGGTCAGCAACAATAAGACTCCTTTAAATGAAAACAAAAACATTAATGAGGCAATGACTGTGATTTACTTTCCGGCACACGTAGAGCTGTGGCTAACTGGTAGGCAAGGCCCCCAAGAAATACTGATGAGGGAATGAAAAAAGCTTGTCCACGTCAATTTCTTTTACAATTTTTTTTATCGTTTTCATTTTATTTTTACTACTTGGACTGTATTCTTTCGCCGTGATGGTGATGGGGAAGAAGTAAAGTAGCGGTGGGGGGTGCATAAAATTGCCAGTATCCTCCACCCCCAGAAAGAAATCCGAGCCATGGCTCTGCCTCTACCCTCAGCTGTTAGTCATTATTCCCCCTTAGCAATGGCCGTGCCCGCCAGTTGATGAAATGAAAAGGGCTAAGAAATCGCACCAAGTTGGCGCAGCAAGGAAAACATTCTGATCACCGCAAATAAGCTGCTGATCAAGTAGGCCTTTTTTCTACATTAAATCTTTTGTTTATTAGAATTAGGTTTCACATTTTTGCGTCCGCATACATAAATAACTGTTGGCTCCAGTTTTTCCACTTCCTCTCAGTAAACGCGTTTGGCTTGAATAGGCATTACCATGCTGTGCTGACACGTGCACCAATTTGTGCGGCCTCTTCTGATCGCAACTTCTTCTTCTGAACTAGAAGAAACGGCATCTTCATCATCAAATGAATTTCTTTCTGCTCGAGTAGGTTCGAAAAGAAATTCATCTGAGGACATTTATTTTTAATCGCTTGTTAAGAGATTGTCTGAACAGCACAGCAACACTAGCCAGCTATGTAGCATTCACGAGGTAGATCAGCTTTCCACAGCTATCTCGGTTAGTACTGGGGCTAAACTATTTGCTGAAGCTATACTATACTCTCAAGTTACCTCAGTTGGCTGCGAGTCGATACTAAGGAGCACCCTCTGTTAGTATTAATTTCGGCACGTTCTGGCTAAACAATGGCGTCTACCTGATCGTGTTTTGATGACGCAGTAATGAAATTGTTGCATCGGATGTATGTTGTAATGACTTGCTGTGTTGTGTGTCCGTCTGCCTTTGGACGTTTGCCGCACTATGCTGCTGGAGTTATTTCTTGCCTCCGGACGGGACATTTCCGCCTGCAAGCTCATACTTATAAGACTTGGATGAACCCTGGTCCCCACATGCCAATGTGGAGTTGAAGCAACTGTTTCTTGCTGTCTCTTTGCATGTCCAAGGCTGTCCTTTCTGCGTCTGAAGTTACTGGCAACGTTTGACTTTCAAAATGACTTGAACAAAGCTTTGTCTGCCCAATCGAATTCTCTGGCAACTTTTCAATGCCTAAGAGCTTTTGTTACTTTCTGCAAGCTATCGTTATCTGGCGTTAGTATTTGACACTGCTGGTGGTACCGTGCTTGTTCCACTGCAGTGATGAGTTCGTGAAACTTTCACTGTGTATGTTTGTTAGAATGTAATTTGTGTGATATTTTGTCAAGTCATTCTGCTTGTGACCGATGGAGAGCTGGACGGCAGCATGACTCTGTGAAACAGGAATGACAGATTTGTATAAAATTGTTATATAGATTTGTTTCTACTTGTTATACAGATATGTTGTGCAGCTTGTACCGTGATCATATTTTAAGTAGTACAGGAAAAAGCACATGGCTTCGGCTTTGTAGCTCTTAATAGAGACTCAAAGACTCCCTCCTAATAGGAGAGCAGTATGATACATAGCCGGGTTGAAGGCTATGACTTGTGCGGCAGCCATTGTGGGTTGCCATGCTCTTTTATTTGATCTGGTCACATGACAACATTCATAATTGGTGTTTACAGAGCCACCTGTCTATGCTGTTATATAATACTATACGTATACTCCATCTCTAGGGTGGACAGTGCAGTGTCCCACAATATGTGGCATTAACCTCATACGCAACACTGCTTCATCAGAAAAAAATATTTAGAGATGGTATGCCTGTGGATAACTGCAGACAAACATTTCTTATTATTATATTTTTTCTTGGTAACTTCCTAAAATTAATCAGAAATTTCACTGTTTACTTACAAATCAAAACTTTTCTTTTCTTATTGAATTAGAAAATTTTTTATTACTTAATTTATATAAATATCAACAATAATTTGTTCACAATTACTAACACAAAAAATTAGCAACTCTCAATTCTCACATAATTTCTTTTAACAACACGGATACTCTAGGTAACAAGACATACGAAAAAAAATTCGAACCATCATTAAATTAAAAAAATGATAAGGCTACACTCATAAGAAATTTCTCTTTTGACTTACAAATCAAAACATTGTTTTACTGAATTAGAAAAATGTTTATTACGTAATAAATATAAATCTCAACAATAATTTGTTCACGATTACTAACATAAAAAATGAGCAACTCTCAACTCTCATATAATATCCATTAACAACACCGATACTCTAGATAACAAGACATACAAAAAAATTTCAAATCATAATTAAATTTGAATGATAAGGCTACACTCTCCCTAGCCACCAACACGAACTTAATCATAATGGTTACAAATTGCTGTGGAGGTCGAGCACTCCCGGCACTTCTTGTCAACTCAGCAGATTTTTAGTAACTTTCCGATGTTTTCAAGTTCTCGGAATTTGGCTCTACCATCGTTGAATTATCAGGGGCCACATTTACAGTCCCCACATGATTTTGCAGCGAACCTAATGGAATCTGTGTGGGTAGGATTGGTGGAAATCCCCCCCCCCCCGTTTCTTCCTTTTATTTATGTTTTGCGGAGATCAAATGGGTGGATTCTCAAATTAGTTACCATCTTGTGATGTGGGTATTTGCTCATTGCTGCTTAGGGTAGATTCCCTTGACTCCAAGCTTGTTATTGGAAGTCGAATCTTATCACTATGATTCTTCGATTTTGCAAGTTTGTCATGACTTATTTGGTCATATTTCACGATTCTTGATCGTAGTTGGTTCGTGTGTTTTAACACGAGGCTTCCGACTCACAATGTGTTGCGGTATCTAAAGTTACAGATTTTCTCTTGTGAATTATTCTGGTGATCCAACACGTTTTATTGGCAGTTTTGAAATTTCGTAAGTAAATGTTTTTTCCCACTGTCGTGTCTCGGGGTCACAATCTATATTAGTACCGTCCCTGGACGTGAACGGAATACAGAGCACTCTCTGATTATTCTCCTTCTCGTAGGTACCATATTTTGATTGGCTTTGTGTCGTGTTTGAACATCGTTTGTGTTTTAGTCGTGTTATAATTTTCATATCTCCTTAAAGTAGTTATTTACTTTTTGTTATTTTATAAATTAGTTATATGTTTAATTTACTCCTATAATCTGTCTTTATTTTATTTTGTCTCGGTGTATTATGCAAATCTTACCCTCCTTTTTAATCACCGCTTCCAAGTCCGCAAACCTGTTCCTAGATTGTCGTCATCCTTGACTGCTGTCTATGGGGTGTGGGTGGTTGGTAGCCGCAATGTGCTGGCACTCGTATGCTGTTTTTACCACTGTAGCATGGAAGACGTGCTTTCATCGAATTTTGCCTTACCGTCCATTTTGATGATGTCATAATCCCGTCCGCATGAAGCCAAGTTTTCAGTCATTTGTTCTTATCACATTATTATCCTTCCTGGAGCTTCATGTGTCGTTTAACAACTCCGTTCTTTTACTACAACAAGGTAATTAACTGTACTTTTCCATGCGCACAATATTTGTATCATTCTCATTTATGCCGAATCTGTTAACCTTGCATATGCCTTTCATGGGGACAGGTTGGCTCTCCAACACGTCCGTGCATAATTCGACGGGAAGAGTACTTCATGTATGTGCTTTTCAAGTCTGTATTTTATCTGTTTGTAAATATTAATACTGGTTATTGATTTTATGGAGTACATTCATGCTACTTCGTCCAAGTGCATTATGTCGGGAGAGGTAAAAAAATCTCACTCCCTTACGTGCGTCAACATTCAGTCAAACTTTTGACATCATTAATTTTAATTTGTTTGTTTTTGTTAAACCTACAGCTTAACTGTAAAAGGCTCATGTGTTAAATATATGTAAAGCATACTAGTAATCTTGTAATCGTGAGATAGTAATGGTACACATAAACTTACTGACGTCATAACTACTAAATGACAACTACAAAAACCCCTGTCACACATTAACTGGGGTCCTTAGTTCGTTCAGCCGTTTTTAATCCATTCCTATTGGCTCTTCATTCATTGTGTTCTGGGCTAAAGTGTCATAGAACTTGTATTGCAAGTTGGCTTTTGCTGTTAGAAAAATAGTGCTTTTTTCTGCACCAAATCACCCCTGGAATGCAAAGTGTGTTTTTTCTTCTTCCTCCTTCCGGCAAAACAGAAATCCTTTCGTTTGGTAGTCATATGTCTGGCTTTGTGTACAATACATTGCATTTAGGAAATTTTACACTATAAATAACATAGTTCAGTGTATAATTTTCGCTGTTGGCTAATTTCCAATTTTCCTTAATATTATTTCCAGTGATTGTATTTTGTGTGGTTTCAGGCCTGCTGAGCTTTTTTTTTTGAAACGGCACTTTAAAAAAAAGAAGGCAATATTTTTTTCTGCTTTGTCTTTTGTATCTTGGCATTGCGTTTTGTGTGGGGAATTTTTGCATACTGTTAATGGGGAGAAAGTTTTTGATTAAAATTAATGGATAATGGGGAAATAGCAGTAGTCAGACCTTTCCTGTCTCTTGGGCTGTTTTTCCCTTGTTGTTTTGTTTTGTTTGTGTTGACCCTTTAGCTTCTACTTCTGCTTTCCTGATTGTGTGGTTGTATAAAGTGTTTAATGAACAATGTATTATGCTTGTTGGATGTGCCAAGTGTTTGTGTTTTTTTTACCGTATAATTAATTTGTAGTTTGTTTCTCGGTTCAACTCTTTCTGCTCAAATTGCTGAACCACTGACTTCCATTCGTCAACAGGGAGCATGGACGAGACACAATAGATCAAGCTGAATTATTGCTAGGTAGGCAAAATGTTTCTAACGTTTCCTACTGTAGTAATGCAAATAGTCAAATTTGGTGTCAGAGTAGTTTTGGTGCCTGAGCCACAGGAAGATTTGTTTAAGTTGCGATCTGAAAGAGTGGCAACAAATATTGTACAAGTCTTTCATTGTTGGGCCATTGTTGCAACAGTGGATTTATATCATGAAGACAAACTGCAGCAACAATGAAACCGTAGTCTTACCACTAGTAAGAACCACGGCTAGGCACTCACTATTTCACACTTGAAATTAACAACCATTATTTTTTTAAATAAGAAAAAGAATTCTAGGCATAGAAAATGAAGGCCTGGGGTTCTTACGTTAGTTAGAAAACGAATGCCTTTGGTTCTTATACTTACATAAGTAATTCTACTACCGCTATAAATGTTTACGTATCAATGTTTCCAAAATAATTCGTTTTTGTAATAATTCGTTCAGTTAAAATAAACAAATAAGGCATTTATTGCAGTTATTGAGTTCTAAAAACGGAGTTGAGCAAAGAACATTCCCTCCAACAATGACTCGTTAATCGTTATACTGTCACAAAATGGATCGGAAAATCGAAATGCATTAACACTGTAGCTTTATTGTAATAATTGCTCGTTCACTTAAGATTCAACTTGTCATTGTACAAATATGTTAGACGATGGCGTTCGTCAACAATGCGATATGACTTTCGCTTTATTGCCCTCGTGGCTAAGACACTCGCTGCATTGATGCCAAATGCCATCGTCTACCTGATACATAGATCATGTGACCATGGTTTGGATAATTTGCTGGATAGTTTGCATTCAGTGATAATTTAGCAGGTAAAGTCAGAAATAGACAAACTATTGTGAAAAATGTGTCCATGCAGAATTTGTTACCCGAGAGTATTTACAAGCTTGTAGTTCTGGCACACCTTTTTCGTCATTCCTTCCTCCTTGTTCTTTGCCGAACATATATTGTCCTCTCCCCACAATCTATGCCTCATATTTCTAGTGCTGTTGGTGTTAATAAATGTATTAAAACAAAAATGAAAACAAGGATGAGGGTGATGATGTCATTATCATTCGTAGACAGGAATATTCACATTTGGTGAAATGCAGAACTCTACGTGACCATGATAGGGGAACCTTGTTAATCAGCAATCTTTGCATAATAATTCTGTTCCAAACTTGCTAAGTGGATAAGATCCCAAAATTACATTGAAAAAATTCGATGGTAGGGATGACAATTACGTGGCCAGTGACTTTATTCGTGACTGCAACACTGTTATGCGCACACTATCTATGCCTCCGGAAATATCTTTAAGGACACGAATACCAATTGAGGGTCAAGCGTGTAAGTGGTGGGAATTAGATGGTGTTGGTAACGACTGGGTGCAGTTTGAAATTAACTTAGGCATATGTTTAAAAATGCTGACCAACAGGAATACCTTTTCAAACAAATTTTTTCGTGACATGTTATGAGCGAATCTGTGAAAAACTTCTGTAATGATCAATTACTTTGAACGACATGTTATTGGATGCACTGACAGAAAGAGACTTAGTAAGAGTAGCATTTTCGAATCTTGCTCCAGTTTTGCGCGCCATGCTTTCTGTGCTAAATTTTTCGTTACTCCCTTGGTTGTGTGATTTGGCCACTCACATGCAGCAACACATGCTGAGTGTTGTGGAGTAACGGGAGACTTCCATTGGGCAGATGAACATTCAGAATCAGATTTATGGTTTAATTTAATATTTCGACATATTCTGCAAGTGTTGATTCTGTGAATTGACAAAGAACTTCTCGGTATGTGACCAATAACAGTGGGAATTTATGAATTTTCTGCTGTTTGTTGTGCCGAAAAGAGGGCAACATTATATGTAATTGTTCATCCTTGCCTCAACGTGATGTAGTTTCATTTCAAGGTCCACAGTCTCATAACAGTTTGGATTGGTGCAATCTTTCTCTAATAATGTGTTGGGAAACAGTCACGGTCTCCCCCTATTTTAGTCAGATTTTGGGAGAAGAGCGAATAACTCACATGTTGAACGTTGACTTAAATCCTTTTTTAGAGCTATCAAACTCTCTCTATCAGTTTAGAATTTGGAATTTTGTAGAAACTCTTGGGGATTCCGTTCAGATTTAAGATTTACCTTTAAGTCATTTCACGGCATATCCCGAAATCATTAAAACCAATGGTGTCTTTAGACATTAATTTACCAGATAAATATTTTCGCCATGCTTTTGTTGTTTGTGCAAATCCGCTGGGACACTTTATTTTAGACAGAGGTTTGTTCATGAAGGCAAAGGTGGTACTTAATGTTGCTGAAAATATTGGTAGTGCAGTGATTTATCAAGACTGCAGTACAAGTATTTGCAGTTTGGTTGGCACTCCTGTTTGTTTGCATGTTTCTTGAGTGAGCAGGTGGGATACTGTTTTAGATTTTTCTAGTCTAGCTGGTGACCAAAAATTCAAGATGGCAGAAGTTTTTCATGCCATGCAATGGTTTTTAGAGATGAATTTGGATCATGCAGAACTGCTGAGATGCACATTGAAACTGTTGATTCGCATCCTCATTATACCAACCATTTCCGGTCAACCCCGTAAATCCTGTGAGTTAAATGAGATCATTCAGTCTTTGCTTGCAGAAGGCAGGATTCACAAGTCGAATAGTCAATGCTTGTCGCCGTGATTCATTAAACCAAAACCTAACAAAGAATTTCGTCTTTTGGTTGACTCCAGAGTTCTGAACAGTAACACGATGCCCTACACGTACCCTTTTCTCTCCATTGACCTCATCCTGAGCCAGTTAGGATATCCGAATTTCATTACTACCATTGATTTAAGATCCACTGATCACCGAGTGCCACTGGATAAAGCTTTGAGTAGACTAGCGGCATTCAATGTGCCACTGTCGCTTATGAGCCTTCTTACTTGATATTTGGGCTCCGCAATGCATCAGAAGGTTCCCGAAGAATGATCTACGAATCATGACTTCAGTCAGTAATGATGAGAAATCCTGATTTCAATGGATTATTCCAGTACCACGATGACTTGGTGTTGTTAGCATGACTTTCAAAGAACATTTCAAGAAAATAAATTTTGACTTGCCTTTGTGAATTTGACTGCCAACATTGATAAGTTCGCTCTGTGTCAGTTGGACGCCAGGATTCTTGTATTCATTCTCTAAAAAAAAAGGGTATTTCGCCTGATCCACAAAAATCGAGGTCATCAACAAGCTTTAATCTCCTTCTTGTTTGAAAGAAGTGAGGTCTTTCTTGAGCGTGATTTTTCAGGCATTATGTGGCTAAACATTCTTCGATCACTCCTCCACTGTTTGATTTGTTAAGATCTTCTGGAAAATTCGTTTGGAGTGCTGAGTGTGAAGCTGCTTTTGTTTAATTGAAACAAATATTAACTATTACTACAATTTTGGCTTAACCCATCTTTGCTCTTCCTTTCACATCACCTGTCAAAGAGCTCGTTTTTGATTGAGCACCATTCTCTCACAAGATGGTTTAGCGGGTCCTACTGTTGTTGCACATACAAGTCGTGTACTCTGTAATAATGAGCTCAAATTTTCTACAGTGGAAGGCGTGGCACTTGCGGTGGTATGGTCTGTGGAACTCATTCGTCCTTCACATCGAAAGCAGAAACTTTTTAGTCATCAGTGACCATGCTTCTTTAGAATGGCTAAAGAAAGTGAGGGATCCTAATGGTCGTCTTTCATGGTAGGCTATGCGACTGGCTAGTTTTGATTCCAGCATTAAAAACAAATTTAGTAGCAAGAATGCAGTTGCAGATTGCTTATCGTGGTATGTGCTGTTAACATGGGAGGGCTGATCGCTGATCATAAAGCTCTTCCTGTATTGACTGGTAATGGATTTCTGCATTACGAAAAAGATCTTGTTGGGCCTCTTACAATGAGTCAATAGTTGGGGCTGTTGTAGGGCAAACGTTCATTCTCTGCATGGTGAAACAAGATTTTGTGGACTCATTCCTCCTTTAGTGTGTGCTACACTTATTGTGAATGCTAATTTAGGCAGTGTTACTGCTCGTTTGGGAGTTGTGAGTACTGTTCAGTGTTTGCCATGCTTCTGCAGCATGGTTTGATATGGTCAGGGATGTGGCTGCATTCATCCACAAGTGCACGTAATGTTAGACTTGCAAAACCAATTCCTCAGCTAAGAAAGGTTTAATGGGTAGTGCTACTATTCCTCAATTGCTTGGGGATTGCTACTGCCTGGATGTCTCGGATCAATATCCAAGATCAAAAATGGAAATAAAATTTATTGGTAGTCTTGGACACTCACGTTAAGTGGCCAGAAGTTTTCACGATTCAAGACGATAAAGTGTTCACTGTGGCTGAAGTTTTAGTTAAGGAGGTCTTTTCAAGGTATGGTCCATGTAAACGGGTCATATCAGATAATGGTAAATATTTCTCAAATTGCATCATGTGTTCTCTTGCTCGCATGCTCGGTGTCAAGCAGACCTTCCTTTTCTTTTACACTTCACAGGTAAATCATGCTCAGTATTTAATAGGTTCAGTCAAATCGTTGATTCGAATATCATCTCATACCTCACAAAAATCTAGGGACGTTGATCTTCCAACTGCGAAGCTTTGTGAGCTTCTTTGTCGCGGACGACTTGCTTTTCTCTTTTTGTGCTGCATCATGGAAGAGAAATACGTTTACCTGGAACCATTGACTCTGATCTTAATGGCCCATTTGACAAGAAATATAGTGCTTGGGCTACACCTCTCTCAAAGAGATTATCGAACTTGATTTCTTTAGCTAGAAATTGCTTAAGAGAATCAAAAATATCTTAATTTTGCGAAGAGCAACAGTCAAAACTGATCTTCCAGTTTTTGTGTTGGCGATGAGGTTCCTGGGACAACCTATTTTATTTCATCCAAAGCTCAGTCCTTCAGTAAGAAGCTTTCTAATGCTAGGAAGGGCTTTCTTGTGTGTGAAAGCATCTCCTCCCTGACTTATCACTTGAGGATTCAGTGAGTGGCAAGGTTTTTGCTGAGATATCTGATCGATCTCAGTTGAAAGCGTTTCACCATTATTCTTCATCTTTTGTTCTATGTTCTCTTATTCTTCTCTTTGGTTTTGCATGCAAGTTTATGTGTCGTAAATCTGAATGAATTCCAATGGGTTATAAAACTAGGTTATAAAACTGGTATATCTGGGTTTACAACTGCATTTTTTGTCCTTTTTCTCTATTCATTTAAGTCTTTGTAAGTTGTTCTCTCCCTTGTTTTGAGTAGGGCTGGGATCGGTTACACGGTTCACCGGAAACCGTTCCACGTTCGGTTACACGTATTATAAAACCCATATCCGAAAAACGTTTGATGCGGGCACCATTCAAAAACCGCGGTGAACGAGCTAAAAATAGCCAAGTGTCATCATTTAGGCCTACTAATCCAAATACTCAAAATCAGTGAAAGTAGAAAACCGGGGTGGGGAGGGGGCAGCTTATTTACAAATAATCCGCATGGGCTTGTTGTCCCATCGAAGCTGCTCTCTTTCTTCGAAACAAACTGCTGATCGCCAGCGCGTACACGAGGCAGTTAAAGACATGCTGGCCAGCATCTGCCCTCCCCGCGTCATGGAGAAGTGGACTCGTCTATACCTAGAGCGAACGGCAGGGAAGCGCCGTCATAACACGTAAACGAAATGCGTTGCTACCCGAAAAAGCAAACATGCTAATTTTTCTGGCTCATAATTTGAAATTAATGGAACATTAACGAAAACGTATTAAATTTTGTTGTTTTGTTTTTGGCTTACGTTGTCGTTAAGGTGTAAAATTTGACATCTTGTAGAAATTTTAAAGCTACATAAAGTCAAATTCTTGATAAAGTAAGTACTTAAATTTATCAACGTCAACTTTCTTCTAGTTTAAATCCGAAAATGCAACCTGTAGTCAATAATTGTGCATGTCTTACCAAGGACTAAATCATATTTTTTTTCAGCTTTGTTTTTTAATAATGTATTACACAGTGGTGAAATTTTTTTGGGCTGTATTTTTTGCTGAAAACGGAAAAACGGTTTTCGTGTAACCGACCGGAAAAAAAACCGGTTAAACGGATAACTAAAAAACCGGAAAGTATCAGCCCTAGTTTTGAGTTTAGTTTCCTTTACCATAAGCTGTCCCGTGAATTTGATTTTGCATGTACACCTGGCATTCTCCTGCTGCTCCTTTTCTTACTTTGTTTTTATTACAATTTATAGTTTTTCTTTTTTTCCATATTTGTTTTTATAAAAAATATTTTTACGTTTTTGTTTTTTATTTCTCCTTTCCTGTTTTCTAGATTTTGAATTATAGGTTTATTATAGGTTTATATGAGTTATAGGTTATAAATGTTATAGGTTTCGACTTTTGGTCTTTTGTTGATGAGCTAAAGAGAAACCGTGTTTCATCTAAAAGTGGAGAATTCTAAATCAAATGACGATAGGTTATTAATTTTGAGGCCTCCATTGGACCTCGAAATTGACAGTCTAATTCGATGGAAAGACATTTATTTTCGTAGTGCTGACTTCCAGAGAGGAGTTGAATTATTTTATAGTGGTTGGCAACAATCACTGCATGTGTGAGTGTTGATATCTCGGTAGGTGCGCAATGCCAACGTGAATTGTTTTAAATTGACAGAAACAATCACAGAGATTAACTTATAGCAGGGGCTTGCTTGCATACTGAATGCTCACTTTCTCGGTGATAGGGCTTAGTAAAACACAGTATTCGTCTTTTCTGGGGATAAGAG
>JAHWFP010080196.1:71484-90487 GCA_023313725.1 Lithobius niger
GGGGAGGGTGTATCTAGAACAAACATGGGAAGGTTGTGGCAAGGGAGGGAAAGAGGTGAGAGGAGGAAGACAAGAGAGGGGAGGGAAGAAAAAGGTACGGGAAGAGAGAAAGGAGGGGAAGGAGAAAGGGGTAGAGGGAGAATAGTGGGAATAAGAGGAGTGGAGAAGTGGATGAAGAAGAGGGGAGGGGAAGTGGAGGGAGAAGGGTGAGGGTGTAACCTGGCATCAGACGAAATATTCAGACGTTAGTGGATGAGATTGGATCAGCGTCACACCAGGTTGCATTTCAGATGAGTAAAACTAAGGATTAGACAAACAGTAAAATATTGTATATTTTATTTACTTTTCTAAGACGATCAAACACTGGAAGATATTCACCCCACCATGCAGCATGCACGGGTCTGGATAGTTTCTTCCATAAAATATACAAGCACAATCATGGTCAGTCGTGCTCCTTGGAATTTTGTATTGGGGAGGGAAGCAAAAACACAGTAATAGCAAATAGCTATTAGCAAATAGTGCTTCTGGAACGTTTGAAAAGCATGGGATGTGCCAAATTTATTTCCTGAACATTAAATGGAAATTTCTTGGTCGCCACATATTTAAATAGATTTATAACAAAAGGTTGACTAATAGTATCCTTGATGAAGACTTATGACTGCACGTAATGGAGAGCACCGAAAAATAATGATTCGTAATTCGTTTGGAGGGAATAACCTTTCAATACAGCAGTCAAGTGGTACTCTAGAACAGCACTCTCACCACTCAGGGATTGGGCGGGCGTGGTGGAAACTGTAATTTAGGCCAGTCATTCATTTGTGACGTCAAGGGTTGGATCGAGGTAATTCTAGAAAATTTTTAGGGAGTAGAGCAGTAGTATGGTGGCACTTACTGGATGGTGCCATTTGAAATTAGGCCTAGATTTGCGTGTACGGCCTGTTTAAGTGATAGCATATGCATAAGCGAATATTTACTAAGCAATTTTAGGTACTAAAGAAGAGCTAAGTAGTTTATGCGAAGTGATTTTTCCTAGGGCACACAGTGATAAGAAAATTACAAGTAAATCACTGAACCATGGCCAGTAAACTATCCGGCCCAACCTATAACAGTATTAGTGGAGTAAATAAATGGCCGTCATGTGTTCCATTTCAGTTCTGTGAGGTCTGTTCCGGAATTGGCCAAGCAAATCACATCTGTGAATTTTTCTATGTCGAGTCCCGTCGTCTATTGCCAAATAACGGCAACTGACAAAAAGCTTAGTAATTCACTAACTTTAACCCAGTAATCACATTGAAAATCGCTTAAACGTACAGATAAATAAATTTCCGTATTCTTGCCGCAAAGCTATTAAATTTCTCTACTGCACATAGCTCTTTAGTAAATAGTGACATGTTAATTTATTCAGAAAGTGTTTCATGGCATTTTTGGATGGAAGGTGTCACCCTCGGTTGACAAAAATCGGCAACAAGACAAATCAATTGTATCAGCGGTGCTTTTGGTGGCCATATTGTCCAACCCAGTCGCGTGTGCTGTTTTTCTTCCAAGATCCGGCCGGTACTGTAGTAGAGCCCTGACTGAACTTCCAGGTCTCTCTCTAGCATGGTTTAGGAGTTTTCTTCAGTTTCAAAACTCTACTGAATCTTTCCAACTACTGGTATGGGTTACAGGTAGGTGTTTAAGGGTGGATATATGCAATTTTCTGGACGTTCATTACAGGTAGATGACATAACCTTTTTAAGTAGGGGTAGTTGAGCGGATACATTCCTTTCACAAAGCAAAATAGCAACACTTAGTTCATTAATTCTACTGGAAATTTCTCCAGATGACTTCTTGATGTCTTCATTTGCCACTAAGGATTTAACACATTCTTTGCTAACCAACGTGACGTCAATACAAGAAAACAGTTCGGAAGCCAAGTTCTCACGACGTTTTGCATCGGCAACAAGCCAGTTAACTAGAAACTGCAGCAATTTATCGAAGCAAGCCACTTTAGGTTCAGAAAACTTCAACAGTTCTCTAACTTGTTTGGCTGACGGTCGGCGATAATCGATACAGTTTAGCACTGCTTCAAAATTGTTTAAAACGAAATCCATGACTTTCAGCGTTAAACTTTGATGATCATATTTTAGACCAATTTGCCACAATTCCAAAAAATTCGTAAGGGATACGGCAACTTCCAATGCATCACAACAAAACACAAATAGTTCGTTTAATTGCATCAGATGAGCTTCAACCAAGATTTCCTTGAGCATTTTTTCAGATTTGAGTTGTTTGACTTCGCCCAAATAAATATATTCTAAAATGGCTTCTAATATTTCTGGCTTCATATTTTCAAAAGCGATTCGTCCTGATTTTATTTTTTTTCGTCCACTATGAAAAATAGTTATAAAATAAGGACTACTGGCTTCCAACACCAGTTTATGAGCATAGAACTGTCGGGCACCACAAATGAGGACAACATCACTGGTTTCTGGAGTTCTCAAGGCGTTCAGGCTGAGAGCTAGTAGGTCTCGTCGTGTTTTCTTGATCTTTTCAGCCTGAAGTTCGTGAAATTTTTCAAGCCTGTAAAAATTCTGTTAATTACCATTATGAAACTATGAGCCAAAATATAAGCGGCAATAGGAAAGAAGGAGAATCCGACACTTGAGTCGCACACAAAGCATGATTTACTAATGTACCCAAATTTTTGGTCAAAGGGCCTTATACAAGTTAAATATTCAACATGCATCGCATCGAGTTATGACTCGCGTAAAAAGTCCCATTTTGAGCTGAAAAATATAGAATTTCAATAAATTGGTCTTCGTGTGGGACTAGAGTATCGTACTCACTTTCCTTGTTAAACGTAAATGCTAAAGGAGTGATCAGTCAACAGTAAATGGAAAATATAAGGCGATTTTACGGTTGTAAATTACAAGAAATGAGAACACCATTCTCTAACAACCCATTGGTCTAAACCTATTCTAGTCTTGGTAAAAGTAAAAGTCGTTTTCAAAGCAGTGTGGAATTTGATGTGTGGGTTCTATTGAAACTGGTATAGCTAGATGTAATATGGAGTGCTTCATTTTTTAAAACTCTGGTTGTTCTATTTCCACTCAAATTACGAAAGTTGGTGGAATCACAGAGCGAGTTTTCTAGCCAAGGACATTTTTCTTTTTTATTTGTGTGTGGAATCTAAACGAAAGAAACAGGTTTGTGTTAAAGAAGGAAGGAGTAGAAAAGACGTCCCCCATGTTCCAAATGAAGCACAACACCGAAACACCAATATTTCAAAATGAAAATCATTATTCAACCTGTGCCTTAAATCGAACCACCATCATTATTGTCTAGATCAATAAACCAACGCATTTACTAACTGAGATAGGACCACATGAAAGTGGACTTTTTAAAATTCCTCATAAGGCTGGTGCTTTTTTTGTAGTAAAAAAATTCGACGAGTAGTTCACTTTTCCTATTACGCGATATGACAGAACCTGAATATTGACCAATGCGCCTCGTTCCAAATGGAACTCTTTTTTAAAAGCTCCTTGTAGATTAAGAATTCCATATTTCCCATTTTTTCATTTTTCAAGGAAGGATGAATACCTCCTCAAACCAGCACCTTCACGATTAAAAGTGATGGTGACAAGTATTGATAAAAATCTTCTCCGAGCAGCATCTTCAGGAGAATGGAAGATTTCAAATGTGATGATTAATGGGTTACAAATGAAGATACAAGTAGCCTCGATCAAGTAGCAACTTTGGGAAGAAATTTAAACCATAATAATGAACGAGTGACAAGTGAGGATGAATACCTCCTCCTAGCAACAACTTCAGGAAAAAATGTGAAAACGTGATGGTGAAAGGGTGACAGTGGGGATGAATATCTCGTCCAAGTACCATATTCGAGAGGCAATTTCAAACGGGATGATGATTTGGTGATAAGTGAGGATGACTGAGAAGTGAATATGTCACCGGTTAATCATCACATTTAAAATTTTCTCCTAAGGATGACTGCTCAGAGTAGGGGCGAAATATTGAGATATGTTAGCCTAAATTCAAAGCTAGGTGAGAGTCCTTTGAATTCCTTCTACCATGATACCTTTTTACTCTGTCATTTTCGTGAATATAGCCAGAAAACAAAAATAATATACAACGTGCATAAAACACAGAAATCAACTAGGTTAGCACAATTGTTTGACAATTATAGTGGAGAGAAATGGTATGAAAAATGGACGATATTATTTCTAAAAATGCTGAATGCCATGGTTTTCACTTGTTAGTTTTGTATTTAAAAAAAAATACATTGACACACCTCTGTTCCATCCAGGATGTCCAAATTCAACGTGTTAAGGATTCAGCCAAGTTTTTATTTGTTGTTGTAAAGTCGTGGTATCACACGCCAAGGCAATCCTGCTCACTACCAGTCCAAATATTAAATGAAAAGTCGATAATTGCTTACTGTGCAATTTACTTTCATTTAACGTTTGAAGTACTAAAATTTGTCATTTCATTTTTACGACGTCAAACCTCTGAAACATGTAAACACAACTTCAGGAATGTCATTATGTCAGGGACCAATTCAATTGTGGTGTCTTTTGTGTCCTGCCTGGAAAAATCCCGCGAGATTATGCATCTTTAAACTTTAAGGAAGTGAGGTTGTAGAGCTTATTGCTGCCTTTTAGCTGTTAAAATTTACAAAGTTATTTGGGTAGGCGACAGGAACAACCAGCTATACAGATGATAAAAGAAAATAATAATAGAAATAGAACGGTGAGGCACAATATAAACCTTTTATATCAACTGCAGCAATTAATAAATACAATAAAGGCAGTAAATGGTGCAGACACCGTAAGCTAAAACAGTATGTAAGCTGATAAATGAACAACTTACGGTTCTAGTGCCTGGAGTAATTTGATTTCAGATCCCATTCCAGTTTCTGACCCATGCACATGACTGCACATGTCTAGTTTTTGATCACTTAGCTTGAATAATTTTAGTCTCACCTGGAAACTTGATCACTAAAAATATAAAATAATATAGTATGAAAACATTGTAAGTCATCAAGGCTTGCAGGATTTTGGAGCCATAAATTCATAAAGCCAGTTAGTTTTACGTCTCTTTTGGGTACATTACTCATCAGGAAGTAAATGAAACATCCACTTTTTAAACAAGCTGCACCATAATTTTACAAAAATCTCGAATTAGAGAGAAGAAGCATTGAACACAGATAGATGCTTAAAGGAAATAGACATAGAGTAAGGGCTGACTGCTTAAAAAAAGTCGAAAATACAGACCGTAAGGACTAGAGGAAAAGACGAAGGCAAAGGTAGGGAAGGGGATTCATGGGATGGAAGCAGGGCCGTAGCATCAGGCAGGGAGGGGGCCAGGGTGGGCAATTTTAGAGGGGGGCATAAAAACGATACTTGGAATAACATTAAAAACTGCGAGTTTCCTTTATTTTGCAGGAAAATTATTTTTATTTACATTATTTTGGAATATCTGTATGTTATTAATACCATTCTAGTGGTCTCAGTGGTTATAGAAATAAATTAAAACCACAAGCTGTTCGTTTACATGATATCATTTTCGGATTAGTTTTAACGGCAAAAAATAAGCAACCAAGACAGCTAAGGTGAAGGTTGGTAAATGAGACGTGCAGTGAAGCCCAACCGTACTGCCATTGGTTTCGCTCTACCAAATGCAGTTCTTTCATACTTTCTTTATGTGGCGTATGCCAGGATACAAAACGAGTCGAACGGTGATTCAAGATGGAGGGATGAGGCTAGCAATTTAATCTGATAAAATACCGTGTGGTCGTTTAATAAGTGTTAATGGAGGTGTGATTGGCTGGTGGCAGCCGTTTATTGGCTTCCCATTGGTTAATTGTTGTTATAAAATTATGAAGGTATATTCTCAGAAATAATATAACGAGAGCGTAGTTTTTTATTGATAAATTTTCTCAATCACGAGTTGCATTCCGAAGCTGAAAAAATACTTAGCGCTTGCACGAGGTGTTTTTATCAGCTTGGGAATGTAACGAGTGGTTGAGAAAATTTATCGATACTTAAACTACGCTCGAGTTATATTTGAAACGAGAATATACCGTCTCTCTTAAACATCAACTTTAAAATAAAACGTCAACTAATTGCATAACACGGCCTAGTTGTACTGCAGTGGTTTCTCGCTTGAATTCACAATGCCTGCTTGCACGAAATGATGAAAGCGCACAAACTGTTGCCAAATGCACTCACTGGTTCGTTTAGTATCTGTAGGAATCCTATTTTCTACTGTCGTTTCCATAAATAATGTAGTTTTGTTTCCCCAACGATCTATCACAAACCCAACCGAAACCGAAAGTAAGTCCCCGTGAAAGCAGATTGTCAGGATGCTTCAACAAAAGTAAATACTTGTTTTATTTTTAATCAAAGTGCTGCTCATAGATTTAAAATAGAATATGATCCGTAACAATACTAAGTTTTACGACATTTGTTATTAATTTATTTCTACCATTTTCGGTTAATTCAAGTACCGTTTATTGTTACGGTTTGGGGCTGCCTCGATCGCTACGCTCCTCGTAGTAGCGGCCATCGGCGATAGGCCTAACCAGAATGCCGTAACGCGCATCGGTGGAAAGTTGAGTTCAGTTACTATGGTAACCAAAGATTGAACACACATCGCCGAGACGTGAAATAATGTGTCACTTGACTATCAGGTACGTTGCATACGTATAGAAATTGGTTTAGACCTACCAAATGCAGTTCTTTCGTACTTAATTCATGCAGCGTAAGCCACGATACAAGACGAGTCGAACGTTAATTTAAGATGGAGGGATGACGCCGACGGTTTAATCTGTTAAAATACCGTGTGGTCGTTTAACCGGTGTTAAGGAGGCGTGATTGGCTGGTGGCTGCCTTTTTTTGGCTTCCTATTGGTTAATGGCCTTTGTAAACTTATGAAGGTATATTCTCGGGAGGAAATCTTTATTCCACTCTCATGGATTGTTACAGCTGCTCCAATACATTGGAGCACCATTTATGTGTTTAGCTCTGTTACCATTGCAAGACAATTTCAATAATTTCATCACAACTGTTAGCTTTGTGAATGTATTGTCATATCGTTGCATAAATGTGCCCTCATGCTGAAGGTGGTGGTGGTGGGAGGTATCTTTGAAAGGGGTGACGTGGCATCATTATTGTTGAGAGAGGCAGTTCTCTTCCCCATCAAGGCCAGACCCAATAAAGTTAGTATAGTGTAATGAAGTAAATATTAATTGGCGCAAAGCTTCGCTATGACCACACTCCTTACACTGGGCATCACACGAAAACCACAAGGACTAATATCTAAATCTTACTTTGCATGCAGTAACACGGGAATGTGGACAAGGCAAAAAAATCGGAATCGGGCATGGGGTTGAGGAACCATCATGGTGGCAACATTATAGGTTGACCTACATTATAGGACCTTAATGCCTGATTGTCCTAGAGATTTACAGCCGTTTTGCCGCATGCAAGTATTTTATCCAGCTGCTCGTTGTAGTCTACAAAACTTTTGCTTCAGATAAAGCTTGCCACACAACAACATAACAACAATGAAACAACAACGTGGCGGCGCGTTCCACTTCTAATTATTATTATGGCTCGCACACATGTCACGCTACTTCCTATCATAATTGTGTTGCAGCATGCTAACAGTAGCACGTTCTTAAATATGCAAATTAAATGCTTTTACTAACTAAATGAAATTTGCAGTTTTGGACATTTCTAATTAGTTTCAGTCAGATTTGTCAGCGTTGAAGCCGTTCAACAGCCGCAACTTCTTCAAAATGCAAATTAAATGCTTTCATCAAATATGTGGAATTTGCACTGGGGCGTTCCCAGTTAGCTTCTCTTAGATTGATCACGCTGTTAGCATTGAGACGAGTTTTCTTTCTGTTGGTTAGGTATGTTCCATTTCTATATCATGGCTTGCACACATGTGAGGCAATTTCATATCATAATTGTGTTTTTGCATGCCAACAATAGCATGTTTTTAAAAATGCAAATTAAATGCCTTTAGGAAATAAATACAATTTACAATGTGGATGTTTCCAATTAATTTCAGTCTAATTTGTCTGTGTTGAATCATTTCAACAGCCGCATCTTCTTTAATATGCAAATTAAATGCTTTCGGCAAATATGTGTAATTTGCAACTGGGCGTTCCCAGTTAGCTTCAGTTAGATTGGTCACGCTGTCTGAGGTTCTTTAATGGAATTTAATTTAAATAAATCCAGGCGGGTGTACATTTCTACTAAACTGTGCGAAGTTGTCCTTTACATAAACTGCAGCAGTTAACAAATAAGACAGGAAATGATACAGGTAGCATCAACGAAAACAGTAGGTAAGCTGTTATGTGAACAACTTACGGTTCTGGCGCTTGCAGTAATTTGTAATCATACCCCAATCCAGTTCCAGATAAGATATATGACAGATGTGGTACATGACTATAATCGTCTCATTTTTGTCAAATGCCAAACCGTTTAGGGTTTTCTAAGGGGCAAAAATATTCCTTGTTACCTTTATCTGTTTACAGCTTTCCAAGGACTATTTCAGGTTATTAAAAGAAGCTTAAATATGTACAATAAGGGGTCGTACACAAATAATATCACACGAGAAGGAAAAGGGGATTTCCGGAGTGTGACAGTTTCTGATAAAAGGAAAGAAGTTGTCCCACAACTTATAAAAACATGAAATATTTTTTGCAAGGGACTTTTTTTGATACATTTATTTTTATTATAATATAAGATAAAATCAAATTGACTCGATAAGTGATAAATACTACAAAAAATAGGTTTGCATCTGTATTTATGTAATTATGGGATATTAACAGTTTCCCCAAATTGTTTCCACCTTAATCAGTAACGAAGTTAGAGAGAGATTGACGTTTGTGAATCATTTTCTAGCGTGGGGGGGGGGGGGCTGAAAGAGTTATGACATCATTTGTATACGGAACCATAATGTGTAGGTTGTCCATAAAGTACGTGTATTTGTATTTGCACTCTGCAGCTTCCTTTCCGTTCTTGCCCTGAAAACTCTCATATCATGTAAAAGATCCTAGGAATCTCCGATTGGATTTATCCAGACAAATTGTCCCTGTCGCCTTCTGGTGCTATGGATTTTGCTGGAGGTGTGTCAAACCTCCAAAGCCCTAAAAGCTGTAGAAAACTCACCAAATATAACTATTGAACTTCCATACGAATGTCACCAACGAAAAGAATGTTATTTGAATTTTTTTTAGCTATCTATATAAACGGTACTAAAGATTATTTTGCAGCTGCCCATGGGATTAAACATTTTACACCTCTAAATTTGTAAACTAATTAGCATTATGCATAAAAATTGATATTAACATTATAGGAAAAAATACATAGTGTTAATCCGTATAGCTGAAGTGTACATAGACAAGGCATGTGCTTGTTCTTTCCATGATGGCTTTAGATAGACAAATTTATTGCCCTGGCCAATAAATATTAAGAAATGTATTTTGTCTTAACATTTTCACCCTCAAATTCCCTTAAGAATAATGAGATCATATTAATCATGCTGGAATAGAAATTACATTGCTTTCAACTGTTGAGAACTAAGTTTGTAGGCTGCAGTTGTCGTATTCCACAAATTCTTTTAGGTGGTATGTTTTCACGTAACCATTTTAGCCTCAAATTCCGTTACAAATAACTACACAATTTTAATTATACCAGAATAGCAGCCAGTTGCTGAAATCTGCATTTTTATGCTACAACTCTCCTATTATATGTATAAATGCCGAAAAAGGTGTATTTAAATGAGCTAATTTTATCCCCAAATTCTGTTACCAGTAAATACACGATTGTATTCATACTGGGATAGAATAGTGTAAAGTCAATATTGTGCACATTTATACAGTTAAAATGAGACGTTTCGAGTTGTATATGACTCTTTATCAAGAAAAATATCTTATCAGCACAAGGTTATCGCCAAACATAGCAACAGTTTGTGCAAATGAAAGCACAACAACTAGAGCATACAATTAAAAAAAAATAGTGAAACGGGCCTAAATCAGGACACAACCTGTTAATAGAACAACCTGGCCTTATACCCTGCGAATTTTAACGCAGAAACCTGTTTCGAATATTTCTAACGAGGCATGTGCTTGTTTTTTTCAATGACGGCTATTATATTGACGAATTTATCGACCTGGCCAATAAATTTTAGGAGGTGTATTTTCATGTAACAATTTCAGCCTCAAATTCCCTTACACCATTTTAATCATACCAGAGTGGAAATTACACTGTTTTCAACCGGTGATTTTTACGTTTATAGGCTGCAGTTGTCCTATTCCATAAATTCATTTATAAAGTATACTTTCATCTAACAATTTTGGATTCAAATTTCGTTACCAATAACTATACCATTTTATACATACCAGAATAGTAACCATGGCATTCGTTTGCTGATATCAGCATTTGTAGGCTGCAACTGTCCTATTCTATAAATCCAGAAAAAGGTATATTTAAATGAGCTAATTTTAGCCCGAAATTCTGTTACCAGTAAATACATGATTGCATTCATACTTGGATATAATAGTGTAAAGTCAATATGGTGCACATTTATACAGGTAAAATGACACGTTTTGAATCGTGTACGACTCTTTATCAAGCAAAATAATATTTTAGCACAAGGATAAACGTCAAACATAGTAAAAATAATTGGTGCAAAGCAAAGCGCAACAACTGAAGCATGCAATTAAAAAATATTGAAAATTGCCTGAAACAAGACAAAAACCTGAAAATAGGACAACCTGACATGACTCGCTGCGAATTTTAAGGCAGAATTCCGTTACGAATATTTCTGGTATTGTAATCATTCTGGGAGAGGATTTATTTTGCATTCAACAGATAATATCTACGTGCATAGGTTAGCCAAATACTATCACCATTAATTAATTACACCATTGTAATTAAACGGGATAGAATTTACGTTGCTTTTCACTGCTGAAATCTACGTTTACAGGCTACTACTTGGAGTTTTGTTGTGCTCCCATCCGAAATCTGGGTGCTAATGTAGGCTGCAACTGTTCTATTCCAGAAATAACGAATGATGTACAATTTTGAGTATTAGTTTTATTTCCAAATTCCGTTACCAGTGTTAATATGCCATTTATAATGGGTGAAGATTTACAGTGCTTTTAACTGCATAGATCTACGATTCTCCTTTCCTATTCTATTGTTCCTGAAAGAGGTTTAGTGTCTACTATTACTTTTAGCACCAAATTCCATTATCAGCACTTATACCATTGTAATCATAATGGGGGTATTATTTACGTTGCTTTCAACAGCTGATATCAATGTTTATAGGCTACAGCTATCCTATTATGTAAATTATGAATTATACATATATCATTGAGAGTTCATTTTAGCCCCAAATTGCATGACCATCGTAATCCTAATGGAATAGATTTTACATTACTTTCAACTGCTGTTATACGTATACTAAAAGATTATAGATAAATGATCGTGGTTAAGCTCCGTAGCCCACAGTACTGGTGACAAACGGTGCTCTGGCCACGGCCGGGTGCACTTTAAACAATGCATGTACACATTGTTAAAGCAGCAGTAGTTTCACGGTAGAAGAATACTACTCAGAATATACAAATATATATTCTGACTGCTGGCTTCTTCTGGCAATCAAGAGAAGCAGGTCGTGCAGAAATTTGATAGAGCAGATCATGCCAGGTAACCATAGCAGCTGCACCTCATTTTCTCTTTACCTCCAGTGCCGATCCTGTCTGCCTAAACAAGGGCCATCACTGTAAGGCCCACGTTAATAAATTAATAAACCTCATACAAGCCTTACGATTCTGCTATCGATTAATCCGACCATTGACGACTTTTACAGGCTGCAAGATCGTATTAGATATTTCTAGAAGAAGCTCTATTTTAAAAACGTGTTAATTTTTACTCCGATACGCTGTTACCAGTAGTTAGTTACACCATCGCAATCATACCAGCAGGATAAAAGTTACACTATTTTCAACTGCTGACACCTAAGTTTATAGGCTGTGCAGCCTGTGCGATGAATTAAACAAACCTTACTTTCATCCGGGATCCCTGTGAGATTAAGCTAAAAAATAATCACGACTTACTCTACCTTAATTGCCATGTTATTTCCAAGCACAGGTGGAGTATGTCACCGATAGCTCTCGCCCAGTACTTACCGGCAGCCAGTTTGCAGGCTGGCAGCATCAAAAACTGGCGCTGCCTACACTGGCGTTTCCTAAGCTACCTAGCTTGTCACATGTCACTATTGTATACAGTATAAAATACAGTATACAGTATACAAACCAGTAGAGCAGGTCGCTAGTTACTGCTGATCAATTGAATAAGGAAGGATGAGGCCTAAAAGTTGAGCAGGCTTGGCATCGTGGTTCCAAAATGAACAAAGAAAATGAGTATACGATCATGAAAGGGAGCGCAGACACAACGTTTTAACTCCTCAATTTGTAACTAAATAATATTAAACAAATTAATATTAACATTATAGGAAAAAATACGTAGTTTTAATTAATGGATTCCTATACCTGACGTACGCAGACAAGGCATATGCTTGTTCTTCCAACGATGACTTATAGATAGACAAATTTATCTCCCTGGCTAATATAATTTAAGAAGTGTATTTTGTCTTAATATTTTCAGCCTGAAGTTCCCTTAAGAATAATGATGCTATATTAATCATCATGGAGTAGAAATTACATTGCTTTCAACTGTTGAGATCTAAGTTTGTAGGGTGCGGTTGTCCTATTCCACAAATTCATTTAGGCAGTATTTTGTCACATAACAATTTTAGCGTCAAATTCCGTTACCAATAACTATACCATTTTAATCATACCGAACAGCAACCATTGCCTTCAGCTGCTGAGATCCGCATTTATAGGCTGCAACTGTCCTATTCTATAAATACCCAGAAAAGGTATATTTAAATGAGCTAATTTTATCCCCAAATTCTGTTACCAGTATATATACGATTGTATTCAGACTGGAATAGAATAGTGTAAAGTCAATATAGTGCACATTTATACAGTTAAAATAAGACGTTTCGAGTTGTGTATTACTACTTTATCAAGCAAAACATTTGTTTACCACAAGGATAAACGTCATACATAGTAAGATAACTTGGTGCAAACAAAAGCGCAACAAAATAGTGAAACGGGCCTAAATCAGAACAAAACCTGAAATTGGATATCCTGGCCTTACTCCCTGCGAATTTTAGCGCAGAATTCCATTATCAATATTTTTGGCATTGTAATCATTCTGGCATAGGATTTAATTTGCTTTCAACAGATGATTTCTACGTGTACAGGTTGGGCTATAAATCTTCTATCCTACTGTACCTAAAAGGTATGGCCAAACTTTCAGGGTGTAGTCCATGATCAAAAGTAAGACTAAAAAGTCTTATAAACATGGATCCGGAAATGCATCCGTTTTCCGTTACAGCCCCACAAAATTAGGGGTAAAACGTTGAAGTTTTTCCATAACTTCCTACCTAATTTGTCCAAACAACTACAATTGACAAATCCTTGTTGCAATTTCATCACTTCATCATGTAATAATGTGATGTTGATTTGAGGTCTAAAAGCTTTGCGCATGGGGAACAGGGTGGGGGCCAAGTATGGGGGGGGGGGGCGAACTTCTTTTGTCCTTTGAAAGGTCTGGCCAAACCTTAATGACGGATCCTAGTCCACATCAAAACAAGACAAAAGGGCATTAGTCCGGAAGGCCTGCCTTTTCAAGTTGCAGAAAAGTCGCCAGTAAGCCGTTCTGTCTGGCTTCCCTGCAGAGCAGATATTGTGGAAAATAATGACAACGAAAACAGTACTTCATGGCTACCCAGCAACACTATTACAGGTCGTGCTGGGAAACATTGATCTCTTCCTCTGCATCTCGTTGAGCTTCTTTTATAAGTCGCATTTCACCTCATTTAGGCCATTTGCAACAAGCCAAGAGCAGGTTTGGATAGCAGATTTCTTTTGATCATCACTCTTTTTGCATCTCGATGAACTTCTCTTATTCGCCGCAAATCAAGAGAAATGCGGCGAATAAGAGAAGTTCAACGAGAAGGTCGAATTTCAATTAGCCAAGTTGGCTCTGGATAGCAGATTCTTTGGATCATAATTTTTTTCGCATCTCGTGTAACTTCTTTTACTGGCCGCATTTCTCTTGATTTATTAGAAGTTGAACTTGCGTGCATTACTACAGACTGGAGGCCTACTCATTCCAGGAATTTGCTGACATGCATCTCACGAATAGGAACAGTCGAACGGCTGAACGCCCCTATCATGAAGCTTTCCTAAATCGGCAGGTACCAAATAGGCAGACCTTTGAAGCCGTTGACCATCCCCTTCGAGAGCCTGGAAGATTCGAGCCTGCTATAGCCAACTGGGGAAAGGAAAGAGCCGTCAGAACGCCTGCTGTAGAGCAGCGAATCCTGGACTGCATGGGTAAAGGCAACGCCTGGAGCCAGTACTGGAGGAATTGGAAAAATGGAAGGTTTGTCACACAAGACAATCTGGAAGGTTCTGCACGAACAGTGGTTGTATCCGTATCACCTCCAGCGTGTTCAGGCGCTTTCACCGGCCGATTTTCGAGCACGAGTGGCATTTTGCCAGTGGTTTACGCAGCAATGTGCCGAAGGCCCTATGTTCGTTACGTCAGTTCTGTTCACTGATGAAGCAAGCTTTACCAGAAATGGCATCATTAATTTCCATAATAACCACTTGTGGGCAGAGGACAATCAACGCGGCATTGTTCCAGTAGACACCATCAGCGGTTTAGTCTGAACATTTGGGCGGGCATCGTTGGTGACGAATTAATAGGTCCTAATGTGCTGGCACCACGGCTAAACGGTGAAACATATCAATGGTTTCTCGAACACGAGTTGCCTACCTTCAGACAACGAATGTGGTTCATGCATGACGGTGCTCCATCACATTTTAGCTTCCCAGCACGACAATTCCTAAATCGTGCCTACCCAGTTCGATGAATTGGTCGAGGTGATCCGCATGCGTGGCCCTCACGTTCACCAGATTTGAATCCACTTGTACTTGTAGGGACACCTAAAGTCACTTGTGTATTCAGTTTCAGTCAACAACGGGGAAATCCTTCAGCAGCAGGTTGTCGAGTATTGCCATACGATCTGAAATACACCCGGTGTCTTTGAACACGTTCACAAGTCAATGGTAAGACGTACCCTTGTTTGTGTTGGATTGCATGGTGGACACATCGAGCACCTTTTGTAGCCACAAAAGGCACAAATTTCTCTCTTCTAAACTGAAGACAATACCAGATTGGAGATTTTGGTGCTCTGCAGGGCGACGCAGCATTTGTTTCAGTAAAACTACTAAAGAGGCCCCTTCCTCCCTTACTGCCCCAACTGCAAAGTCTTACGACCTACATTATGAAGGAATGAAATTGCACGAAGGATTTGTCCATTGTAGTTGTTTGGACAAATTAGGTGGGAAGTTATGGAAAAAATTCAACGTTTTATCCCTAACTTTGGGGGGCTGTAACGAAAAACGGATGCATTTCCGGATCCATGTTTATAGGACTCTTTAGTCTTCCTTTGATCATAGACTACACCCTGAAAGTTTAGCCAGACCTTATGGGTGCACCATGTATAAATCCTTGTGGAGCTATATTAGTACGTGTTAATAATGACAACCAAATTCTGTCACCTGTAATTAAAAGGACATAAATCCTTCCGGTATATCGTGCGACCCGTTGAGATTGCAGTAGGCAACATTTATACAGGCTAGAGTTAAATGTCGCAAAATCATCTCGCACAAAAGAAAAAACAAAAAATGACTCTTGTGTTGGCAACATTTACATACGTTTGAACTAATGTCGCAAAACTGAGTAATGCAGGTAAACCAACAGGGATTTATGTCCCTTTAATTACACCATTGTAATCAAAATGGGATAGAATTTACGTTGCTTTTCCCTGCTGAGATCTAGTTACAGGTTGCAACGTGGAAGTTTGTGGGATGCTAGCCGAAGCCAGGGTGCCAATGTAGGCTACAACTATCTTATTCCAGAAATAATGAAGGAGGTATAATTTTAACTATTACTTTTTATTTCTAAATTCCGTTAACCGCGTTATTATACCATTCATAACGGGTGAGATTTACAGTGCTTTTAACTGCTTACATCTATTAGATTTATTAGCTCCTACCTGCTTATTCTATGGATCCTGAAGGAGGTTTAGTGTCTACTATCAATTTTAGAACCAAATGGTACCCGTACTTATACCATTCTAATCATAACAGGATATGATGTGCGTTGCTTTCAACTGCTGATATCAATGTTTATAGGCTGCAGCTGTCTTGTTATATAAATTATGAAGCATAATTATGAACATAAGTTCATTATAGTGCTATATAATATGACCACTTAATCATAAGGGGATAGGTTTTACATTACTTTCAACTACTGATATATACGTTGCCACGATACAAAGGAGCAGCTTGGAGGTAAGCACCCAGTAAGCTGTACCAAATCCAATTGCTTACTACAAGTTAAAGGTCCTTGGTTCAATCCTGGCCTCGGCCCACCCCTGTGCATTCGATAAAGGAAGCACTCCTGAAATGCACTCGTCGATTGTGGCACGTAAAAGATGTTAGGTGAACGATCGTGGTTAATGCACAACTCACTGTACTGGTGGCAGACGGTGTTCTGACCTTGGCCAAGTACACGTTAAACAGGGCATGTACTGATAATAACAGCAGTAGTACCGTGGTAGGAGGATAATACTCATATGTATATATACATATGACTAGTGGCTCCTTCTGGAGATCAAGACAAGTAGTTCTGGCTATAAAACCAGTCAGAAGTATGGTAGAACAGATTATCCTCGGTTGCCATAGCTGCAGTTTTGACGCACTGCCGGCCGAAGCCTTGGTCCAGAAGAGAG
The DNA here is from genome assembly GCA_023313725.1 of Lithobius niger. Lineage (NCBI taxonomy): Eukaryota > Metazoa > Arthropoda > Chilopoda > Lithobiomorpha > Lithobiidae > Lithobius > Lithobius niger. The sequence goes on from JAHWFP010080196.1 coordinate 88,441, forward strand.
AGCATCAATTTTGCTAGTTAATTCAAATCAGAATTCTTAGGAATTTTTACATGCCAGAATCGACATGAGAATGAGGCATAACAGGGCCCTTCTCTTCCCGAAAATGCGAGGGGGGAGGCTGAGGTCAGGATCGAACCCAGGACCACATGCACATGAAATGGTCGTGCTAACCATTTCATGTGCTAGTGAAGCCTGCTTGATGGGGCTACCGTGCCCCATCATGCAGCTATAGCTTTAGCTTTTGACACGCTCCCAGCCGTAGCCTTGGCACCAGAAGAAGATAGGGACAATGTTAATACGTAAATCCCACGGGAAAATCCTAGGTTCTTTTATATGCCACAATCGACATGAGCACGAGACATCACAGAGCCCTTCTTTTCCTGATGTTGCCAGGGGTGGCTGAGGCCGAACTTGGACCCGGGACTCTGGCACATAAGATGGTTTTCAGGTCTCCTTGCCTCATCAGGGAGCTACAGCAGCAACAGCCCTTCTTCTCCTTACCTCAAGTGCCAACCTGTTAGGCCTAAACCTAGAGCAGCAGAAGGACCATCACTTTAAGGCCCACGTGGCAAAATAATGAGCAAAACTCATAACAAGCTAAGGTTTATGTATTTTGGAACCTTTAGCCAGTACTGATTGTTTCTTATTGGTCTGTCAATTGGATTTTTCAAGTCACTTTTAAAATAATTATGGACAAGTATCGTGTATTGAAATATGTTAGAGAGTGTCATGATTTTGTTTTCTTTTAGTAAGTCACATGTTCGTTTTGGATTATTAGGGTTATAAAATAAGACTTTTGCTGCTTTATTAAGTATTTTTTGTAGTCGTCCAATCAGACCTTTTGAAGTTGTCGCATAAATGGTAATGGTGTATCTTACGTTTGATAATATCAATAATAATATCAATAATAATAATAATAATAATGCTTTAGTCAAGTACAAGTATACTTCACAAGTACTGGCACAAAGTCCTACTAGACTTGTGTGTGCTAGCAATTAATAGGCAATACATATATACACATTTCAATATGTTTTTAATGCTAATTAGTCCATACTTTAATTTCATCACATTTCAATTATTCGCCATATGTAATTTTTTAAGTATTTACTTCATAAATTTCTTTTGTTTTTACTGTTTAGTTTATTGAATTTTTAAACGCCACTTTTTGATCCTACATTGCATTTCATTGTAATTTTGTATTTGTCTTAATTGAGTTGGAATTTTGTTTGCAGTCGTAATTACTTTCACAATTTTTTTCACATGTTAAAATTGTTTCTGGTTCCTCTTCCATATGTGATGTTAATATCGGTAAATAGCAAGTTTTCTCGTTATTTAATATCAAGTCATTTTCTCGTAAATAAATTTGTATAATATCGAAGTATTTTTGTAGATTTTGTAACATTTTTTTTACTATCATTATTAATCGATAACATGAATATATCATCTGCGAACAGTGTTATATATGTTTTCCAATTTATATCTGAAATATCATTAATGTAGATTAAGAATAATAAGGGCCCCAACACAGAACCCAGAGGTACACCATATTCTACTTTTGTCCATCGACTAATATTATCACCAATTCTTACACTGCATTGTCGCCCTGTAATATAGCTATTAATTATGTTATATATTTTACTTCTTAATGCATTTTTATAGATTTTTTCAATAATATATCTTTTGCCAGTTATCAAATACTTTAGTTAAATCTATTAAAATTGATCCAACAGCTTTTTCTTCATTTAATGCTCTACAGACATTATTGTTTATGTTTTCTAGTGCATCAATGGATCCAATTCCTTTCCTATATCCATATTGATTTTTTTTAATATGTTAATTTTTTTTTAATTCTTCAATATTTTATTTAGTATAGGCAACAGTGATATTGGTCTATAATTATTTAGGTCATGTACATTTTCTTTTTATGAATTGGTCTTATGGTTTGTTTTTTGGAACTGTCTGGCCAAATTTCGGTTTCAATAATACTGTTGATTAATATTGTCATGAATTCACAGGTTTTTTCCTTTGTTTCAATAAAATGCTCCAT
>JAHWFP010080197.1:6723-26039 GCA_023313725.1 Lithobius niger
GGGGGGGGGGGCTAGGAAGGAGACAAAAGCAAGTGAAGTCAGAAGGAAGTCCAGTTTTGTTTGCCTTATCGTTTTCTTGCTGCAAGTACTAGAGGAAAACAAATTTGTGCTCACTCCTCTTTTAAGCTTGACTTGATCTTGACTTCTCCTCTGTTTGGACGTCCTTCCTTGAGCAGATCAAAGCCTTGAGAGGGAACGTCTGCTGGAAACGTATCCTCTTCCTGTTCACGCTGCGGTGAAGAGGTCTCAAGCTTGACTGAAGAGCAAGCTGGAAACAAGGAGAGATGAACCGGAGTAGAGCGAGGTACGTAGAAGCGGCATCATAAAGAACGGATGAATCCATCCTGGTGGGTGATTCCCGATTTCTTCCGAAAAGAAATTTAGACTGCTGATATCTCTAGCCAATTTCTTTAACTTCTATAGCATCTTTTCCTCTTCTTTCTCATCTTTCCTGATTCATTTCCAAAGGTAGTAATTTTTGCCAATCGTGATATCCTTTAGCATTTGTCAGAAACTGTGCTAGACAATGGACAAGACCACGGCTTGTCCATAATATCGCATCTTGCTCTGCATTACGTTGCAGGAGCTTTCTGCTTTGGATTTGTGATGCTTCGGCTGATAAGGAAATTGTTGAAAGATAAGTTTAATGAATAAAATTTAATTGGGGATACATTCTAAAAAGCAGTCTCCAAGGATGATACAATTAACAATGCCTGGCGATATGAAACAAGTTGCGGTTGTCATCAATTATCACAACCAACAGGCACCTTCTGCTTTCCACTACCTATGCTTTTTTTCCTATTTGTCTAAATAACAAATGAATAAACAGCCACAGCTCTGAAGTGGTTGTTTCTAAAAAATCTTACCTTTTTGGAAGTTTGAGTTGATACCGATATCCGGAGATTTGAAGCTTCTTGGCTCGATGAGGAAACAACGTTGTAGTCTTCTGGAGTTGGAGCTTCCTATAAACAATTAAAAACATGAAAGGCAAACTAACGGTAATGTTTTTTTGTGGCAAAACTTTGCAAAACCACTATCACATATTGCCTATTAAATGCCCTGGCACAGCTGACAACCACCCCCCAAAATACCCTAAAGTACGAAATTGTGTAGTAGCTTTGATAATGCGCCCCCTCCCCAACCCTTATGTTTCTGCTAGAAATTGAATAAAAAGCTTCAAACGTTTAACAAAGTCAACGTTTTATCCCTTCAAATCCTTAGCAAAGAATTTGAACTTGACCATTCTACTTTGAGTGATAGAAACACAAATGTAAACAAACAATGCTCAAACTCAAAATGTCAATACTCATCAGCCAAGAACAATCCTAGCTAAACTAACCGTAATGAGATTTAAAACGGATAAAAAGAGTTTTAAATTGATTTCGGGCATTAAATAGCCAAACCGACGATTTAAGCACATACTGAAAGTTAGTATTTTATAGATGTAAGAGATATTATACATCCACTTTGGAAGGAATATATTCAATATATAGTACGATTCAAACTTGGCACTTCTGTGGCCCTGTGTGTCTAGTAGGACCCGATCATTTCTAAGCTGCGGATGCCACTTGAAGACGAGTTTTTCCCCAAATCGTCTGCTGACGAAGCATTTAATTGCAGGAAAAGTTGGCCCAAATAGATTCAGGAGTTACCCCAACATTAGTGAGGGGTTGCACTCATGTTGGATTGAGTGCGACTAACTCTCTTATGTGCCTTTTTTGGAAATGGACACCAGTAAGGTAGGTTTGTTTCATACAATCTCGTGAGCGGTGTCCATAGCTGCGATACTGTTGGTAACCACTCTGTTACGGGTATCAGTCATGTGTTGCTTTACCCTCTGAACAACACCCTTACGTGTTTCCCCAATATACACATTCCAGCGTAAAATACTCTCTCCAGGAAGAATGGAAAATGATGCGAACTTAACAACTTTCCGGAATATTGCGGCGACACATGCCCTTCCAAGTCATGAATCAGGTTGTCCGTTTTGAAGGTTGGTAATGGTTAGAAATTGGTTTTAACTTTGAATTATGTTAAAACTTGGAAGGAGGACGATCTAAAACTAAATTTCTGATTAAATGAGAATGACGGCATTGTGTTTTCGTTAGACCGAACCAGATCACGCACTTCAATGATCGCTAGATCTAATACCGCCAACATTTTCTTGATTACAAATACTCACGTTAATAGTGTTGGTTTAAAAATTGATTTCGTTAAAATGTAAGAAGATTTTAGTTAATTTTGCCATAGTAATTTTTAAGAGTGGGCATCAACAAAAGTAGTTCACAATTTTGACCCTCAAGCATTTTAGGGGGCTGAGCATTAGCATTAATCACACTAGTCACACTGGGCATTTAATATGCAATTTACCATAATAGAACAAGTGTTACCTAACCTTGAACTGTTTGACAGTTTTGGAGGAACTGGAAATTGAAGATTCGTCATGGGATGCTTCGACTTCGCTTTCTGCATCACTGTCCTTTTCTTTCCCTTTCTCTTTTTCCTTAACCCTTTCCTTCATCTTTTCTTTAGCTTTTTCTTTAGCCTTTTCCTTTGCTTTCTCTTTCACTTTTTCTTTAGCTTTTTCTTTTTCCTTAACTTTCTCTTTGGGTTTTTCCTTTACTTTCTCTTTCTCTTTAGGCTTTTCAGCTGCCTCTTCCTCTTCATCATCTTCATCTACTTCATCCACATCCATTTCTTCTTTTACATTCTTTTCCTCCTTCACCGCTTGTCCTTTCCCTGGTCTTCCTTTAACCTTTTCCTTTTCCACCTCCTTTTCCTTTTCTTTTGTTTCTGCTTTAACTGACAAAGATTCTTTAGTATCCGATCTCTTTACTCTCTTTTCTTCCTTTTCATGTTCCGACTCCACTTCTTCATCTCCATCATCACCTTCCCCATCACTTTCCTCTTCAGACTCTGCCTCTTTAGCTCCTCTTCTGGACCTACAAGACAGAACATAACGTTAGGAGTTTTTTTATCACCTGATCTGTAAACGTTTGCAATTTTGCACCATGACAATTTCTCAAATTTTTGTCGTATGGAGAATTTTAATCAAATTTTCAGTAAGGATTTACAAGCAGTTCTTTCAAGCCAAATACGAAAATTTGGGATGGCAAACAAATTCATTTTCCTTCAAAATATTATATAATTCTAAACTAAGCCTAGCATCTGAAAAAAAAAAACACAGTAGGTCATGGAAAACAAATTAAGCGAAATGTGCAAGGGAAATATTGTTTAAGCCATTCCTAGCTCTGTATGCCCCTTCATTTATTTTGGCTAGATGACGAAAGCTTTTGCCACAAGAAAAAAAAAACACACTGGGAGGATGCTGTAAATTTAGACCAGTCCCAGCACGTCGTACAACATGTTTTTTCGAAATGGAGAGGAATCAACAGCGAAAATCACGATTGCCCGTTTCAAAAAAAGACTAAGTAAGACTTCCCAAAAACAAAAGGCACACGAAGGATAATTTTAAAGATAAAATTAGTTTTCACTTATCCTAAAATAATAAAATAATAACCTTTATTTATTAGCTGTAAATATTTTATCTAAATGTTCAATGCTCAAAGACCTTAAATTTTTACACTTTAAGAGGCATCCAAAGTTCGCCACCACACACATGACTTCGGTTGGAACGATCGTCTCCGTGTCGTTGTGGTTGCAGGGAGGGCACTGAGCCCATTGAGTCGACCTGTGAAATCCACCTCCTCCCACCCCTCTTCCTCTGAGCACCCTGGTAGAGGGGTGAGGGGGTTTCCATTAGATTGGCGAAAAGAATTAGTCCTTCGGTTTCGAAGTAGCGGGCTTTGGAGTCGCCGAGCTTTGATTTTGTCGCACAATTCAGGGGCGAGGACCAAAAACTGATTGTTGAAAAGATTCCCAGATGAATGAATGGGTAGAAGGTGCAATCTTCCAACGATGTCCAGAGGGATCCAGGAAGCAAAGTCGAGATAGGCATCCCGGCGTCGAAAGACCATGTTCATTAATGCACGAAGACCCTAATTAAATGCATCAGCCTGAAATGAAGACGTGCGCTTGAGTAGATGCAGACAATCCAAAAGGACGGAATCGTCTTAGCAAAAGTCTTGAGACATTACGAAAATTTCGGCAGAGAGCAAGCATGCGTCCTCCCAGGCGAATGCTCACACGAAAAATGACGGAGTGTCGTTGCATGCTGGTTAGTGAGCAATCTTAAAGTGTACAAATTTAAGGTCTTTGAGCAACTTAAATAAACGATTTAAAATTAATCACTAAAGGTAGTATTTTCGGAGAGTAGTAAAAATTAACAGTAAAACAAATTAAACTTTCAAGCGGTATACCAAAAACCGGGAATAACGCTGAAAATTTGAAAACAAGTAAAATCAGGATCAACCTAGAATATTACGTAAACTTCACAATCCCAACGAAAACCACAACACAAGTACAGTAGTGGTAAACCTGCACAGGTGTGTTGAACCTGGGTGGCGTGGAGATGTCAAACCACAAGGAATATTGGTGGTGAGGAAGCAAGTATTTTTATTTATCAGGAAATTTCGTCAAAAGACAAGAATACAAATTTTTAATTGGGGAGGTATTCTGGGATAAAAACATACTTTCCATCTTTCTTCTGTTTTTCCAGGAGCTCTTGATGCCTACGTAATTCTTCGCAAGCTCTATTCCATGACACTGTTCGCTTGATGGCCAAATTGTGAATGTTCGTGTTGATGGTCTTTATGTATTCCTTCTCAATGTTAGCTCTACAAATGGTCAAGATTCAGCAGTTATTAACAAGCACAAAAATAACTTGCACATTAAAACTATTGGTTTACAATTCATCCTTGTTATAACGTTGCTCAATTCAAATGTTATACGTCGTTATACGTTTACAAGATTGCAAATCACAAAGCAAACTGGCACAACAAAGTAGCACGCGTTATATCTAGTTTACAATGACAACCATCATGATATTAAACTCCTTAATAGATATGCCGAACTAGTTTCCTGCATTAAAGTCTACTATGAAAGGCCAACAAGCCTACTGATAAACAGTCAAATGGCTTATTTCCTCCATAAGCGCTCAATTTCACAAAGAAGACACTCACACAGCCTTGGTAACTTTCAAAAGTACCCCTACTGTCTTCATCAGGCCCTCCAAAGGTCAATTTAGGTCTCTGGTTACATCCTTGGGTGTTAACTGTTACCTGAGACCTAAATTGACCTTTGGAGGGTCTGATGAACACAGTAAGGGGATACTGTTGAAAATTAGCCAGACTGTGTTGAGTGTCTTCTTTGCGAAATTGAACGATTATGGAGAATAAGTCATTGACTGTTGAGTTCCATAGTAGTTCTGTTAACAATGTTTTTAGCCTACTGATAAGTCATAGGTCAGAAATGTCTAAACAGCTGAGATGTTGCAAAGGCATAACCCACTGCCTTTATACGGGGTGGAAGGAAGAAGAGAACGACGCTGTCAGCAATCACATGCTTCCTCATATCACAAGGTTGGGGCAAAAAATTCGACCTACCATGTAACCAAAGGCAAAATGCACTACAGAAAAAAAGGAAAGTAGATGTGGAATGGGGAAAGCAATGACGAATTGCTGTTTGGACAAAAAAAACAGTAGGAACTTGTCCACTAGACATAACATTTTATTTAAAAAAATAAAAATAAAATTTCTAAATGGGGATTTTTTTATAACGATAACCCATATATAGAAAATTTTTGTGTACGGTTTTTACTTTAAAAGCTAATAAAAAAAAATTCAAAACACTAAGACACATGATTTCAAAACAAGGAACACCTTGACAGTATCTTAACAATACTTTTTTACTGCTATACTACACCATCTCGTCCATCTTCTTTAGGCATGGTTTCTAACGTAATAAAACTCTTTCCTACATTGCTGTTGTCTGCACAGTTCAAATTTTGCTGTGCTCGCAGCCTCTCATTATGACCGTCATTTGAGAGGACTGAAGCCCCTCACGATCCAGCAGCATGTGTAAATGCATGCCGCACTCATGTACTGGCAAGGCCCCTCCAACCCCAGCATCCGTCACTTGCTTCACATTCTGTGAGACTAGCAAGCTTGCGAAATGACGGTTTTAGTATATACAAGAGGCTGCAGGCCAAGCGAAGTTCGAACTGTGCAGACGACAGTAATGTAGGACAGCGTTTTATTACGTTACAAAGCGCACCAGAAAAGACAGGCGAGATGGAAGTGAAACAATCTGTCGAAAACTGTGACTGTGCAGCAGTCTGTCATGATGCCGTTCCGAATAATTTCAAAATGATTTGTGTGCCAAGCCGAGCTGCCGAGCATTTATATAATAGATACAACTGTACCCAGAGGCAGAATCGGCGCAACATGAGTTGCAGAAAAAGCCCAATTTTACCTAGGGGGGAGGTCAAAAATTGGTTTCTATTGCCAAAGGAAAATATACACTACCTGTAAATTTAATTGCATTCAGTTCCTGATGCTGTGTTACCCTAGAGGAATCAAAACTCTCTGGATACGCTCAGCTCAGACACCCACCTGTGCATGCGCGGGCCCAGCACGCACAGGCCCTCCATAAATGGTGTTACGGTGATAGCCAGCCATCTACTTTTCCTACCGATGTGTCGGCCATGATGGTGGCTCGAGAGGGGGGGTTGGATGGGTATTTACAGGTAGTGTATATTTTCCTTAGGCAATATAAATCTATTTTGCCCCCCCCCCCCCCCCAGGTAAAAGTGGGCTTTCCACTTGCCGGGCAGATAACGTCCACCAGCTGTAAATTTAATTGCATTTACAGTTGACCTCGTCAAGATACGTGGCGGGCACCATCATGCCCTAAGGGTGTGAGCCGAGTTCCCAACAAGACAGTAGTTGACAGATTATTGCGTGAGAGCAATCTGTTTCCGATCATGGCAGATTTGGGTGCGCAATGCAACTTGCGTTGTGGGAGGGAAGCACCTTTAACGAGGCAGGTCGTTTTGGTGTTTCAGGCGAGTTTGATTCATTGGAAGGAGGGGGGGGGGCGGAGTGGAATTACTTTCTTAAGGTAGGTTGTTGTCTTGGATGACAGTTGTGTTGATTGAGGCGCCGATCTTGATGAGGCTGATGAAGTGATTTTGATGGAAGAGGGTTCCACGGCGAAGGAGATCAGATTTTGGAAAGGCAGGTTGAATGTGGAAGGTTCACGTTGATTTTACAGGGATGGGTTCAGTTCAATTCAGATTGGGTGTTAAAAGAGATTTGAAGCTTGGAAGTTGAAAAGGCATGGAAACGTTCAAGGAATGTGCAGTTGCATGGGATAGGCATCAGTTCATTGAAGCGGTACAGGATGGCATGAGAGTGTTCATTCCGGATCGAAACTGTTTAATTTTTGTTGAGTTGTGTTCGAGACTGGTTAAGGGCGAGCGGTGAAGGAGAAACTGTAGCCCTTGGCTCGCGCACGACAGTCCAAGCAGGGAAGCAGTCGTGTGCGGGTGAGAGAAAGGCGCCTCATTTCAGGTTTGCTGGGTGTGAAAGTGTGGGCGTTGTCGAATTGCCACAGTTGTCTTGCGATGTAAAACTTCTGTGGCATGGTCTGATAGGCACAACTACACTCCTGTGAAATAGTAGCATGTTCTCTGCGGGCAAGTTCAGGTAGAACCGGGGGGAGTAGGTATGAGACGTAATTTGGTCTGGGTTAACGTTGATTTTGTGAGGACCGACTTGTACTTGAATTGAGGGATGAGATTCTGTGGTTTGGGTGCCACGGCGAGTATGTTGAACGGGTTTTTTGATTAGAGGCTGAGGTCTGTGGATTTTGAATATAGGTCTTTTGCCAGTTAGAGGGATGGGAGATAACGTCTGAATTTGGCGTCAGCAAGTTCATCTCGTTTTCTGAGGTTGTTGTTGCTTGGTAATAAATTGGCTATGTTTATTTTCTGTGGAGCGATTATTTTTTCTGTGCTGGAAAGTTTTTTCTTGAGGGTGGAAAATCCTTTGGCTACAAAGGCGCAGTTTTTCTTGACAAGTCCAGTTTGTGACGTATGACACCTTGGAGAAACGACTTACTGCCGAAGTTTGGCGAACTAGCAGTTTTAGTGAGGCTGTGGTCGAGGCCAAAAGATGAGTCGAGTTGTTTGGTCATAGGTGCTGAGTCGGTGGAAGGCTGAGTTTGCTTAGAAGGAACAGGAAGCATTGGTTTAGGAGAAATGATGTTGTCAACTGGAGTGGGGATCACTGAGTAGCTTTGAGCAGGAACATGTGGTGCTGTGATGGCTGAATATGTGGTGGTGGTCGTTGAGTTCGAGTCCGCGGGTTTGGATACACAAGCGGACGACGGTAAAGTAGTGCCGAAGCGAGATGCTTTTGATGGTGTTGAACTGGCTGCACTAGTCTTCGTCACCTCAGGGGTAGAAGCGGAGGATGAGGCTTTTGCACGTTGTCTCCGTTCTCGGATTTGCTTGGAACGTAAAGCGGCAGCAGCATTCTTCTTGCAAATTAGAGGCCATTCTTCTGGAGTGATGGAGAGGCAGATCGTGCAAGGGTCAATATCACGATTGCATAAACGGTGATGCTGACATGCTGTGTGAGGGTCAAATGAGAAACAATTGCGGCACACGTGCAAACATCAGGCTTGCAAACCTAAGTTGGATGCCATTTTCGAGCTTGAGTACAGGTGGTTTTGCCGCTACGCGTGCGCACCATCATTGTAGCGGACGAGAACGTGGAGTGCGACGGATATCGAGGAGAGTGGGGTCCAAGAGAGCGGGGGGGGGGGGGTTTAGTGGGGTTTCGAGAGAGCGAAATACTTTACCGAATGGAGCGGTGGCAAGGCGGGAGATCGTTGATGGATTGTCGATCCCGCTGTCCTCTGTGGCGGAGTTTAGGGGTTAGGAGAAGGTTCACGACGGAAAAATTCTGGTGAAAATTGGAAATGGAGAGTCAACAGAGCGGTCGTCGCGGAAGGGAGGTGGATACATTAGAAGTTGTGCATGGGCGATGGTTAGCGGTGCGAGGGTTGGCCGTCGTGGAAACGAAGTATGACGGATAAAGAGAGCGACGGGTGTGTGATGATGGTGGGCGAAATGTTTCCAATCAAGTGATTCAGAATGTGAAGGTTTTCCCGGCGAGAGATTGATGCAGATTGATTCAGGAACAAGGGGCCTACCGGACAGAATGCGTTCAATTAAGGATGGGCGCGGGACACTCTACTAACGTCAATGGTTGAGGTGCATGAAGGCAGTGAGGAGGCAGATGTCAGCAGCCCTACGGCGGCAGACAGAGGGGGAAACCAGTGGCCGGGGAGCCGACGAGGCAGGGCAATGGTGAGAATTCGGCGAGAGCCGTCGATGGACTCTTTGAGAAGGTGATGTAACGTGTGTTCAATGTAGAAGCCAAACTTGAAGTAGTTAAACCTTATTTAATGCGGAATAATCATGACAAGATTTGGGTTACATTATTACGTTCTTTCTCAACACAAGAATCAACGGGAATAGAACACCGGGCTTTGACGCCCTTGACTTATATATGCTCCGGTCGGATCCAGAGCTCCACCGGACAACCAATCAGCTCGTGAGTTCGTTAACCAATCCAGTTCATGGTTACAAAGTGTTCACCAATCGTGGCCAACAATACTTGGCCACGTTCTCCTGCACGTCCGCTCGTGGTTTTGGCGCAAAACCTGAAAGTCCTTGCCGTTGCACAAGTGATTTTGGCGCCAACAAGAGTCGAGCACAACACAACAGCACACAGGTAGGTACGAGGGTGAGCCAATGTCCGTTACACCCCCATACTTCAAGTACTTTTTTGGGATAAAAAAGTCGGGTAAGCACAAGTCCAATGGGAAAATCGGGAAGCACAAGTCAAATTTGGATGCACACACATCAGTTGCAATACAGTGGCTTTGCTTTTTTTTTTTTTTTGTTTTGTTTTGTACTCTTCCCCCTTACACAAAATGTCGGCTTAGAGTATCAGCATTGGAATTTTTCTTCCCAGCTTTATGACAAATATCAAATTCATAATCTGGAGTGCTAGCGACCAACGGAGTAGCATACCATTTTTTGTACCTTGATTCCTTAACCATACAAGAGGATTGTGATCAGTTAAAATTAAAAATCTTGAGCCTACAATGTAATGTCTGAGTTTATGGATCGCCCACACCACACAGCAACATTCTTTCTCAATTGTACTGTAAGCAAGCTCTCGTGGATAAAATTTCCTTGAAAGAAACAAGACTGGATGCTCATTGCCGTCATTGTCTTCCTGGCACAATATCGCTCCCATACCTCGGTCACTCGCGTCTGTCTGAATCAAAAATCTCTTAGAATAATCCGGTGCATGTAATACCGGTTTCTTAGTGATTGCGGCCTTAAGAGCCTGAAACGCGTGTTCACACGCATCATCCCAATCTACCTTTGTAGGTTCGGATGCTTTCAATTTGTCTGTCAAAGGACTAGCAAGCTGAGCAAAGTTTGGTACGTAATGTTGGTAATAGCCTACTAACCCTAGTATTAACATTCTATCTAACTCTACTTCAATGAGTTGTTTTTTTCTTGGTGGGTAATGGTGCAATGTTGCCTGTTTAATTGGTTCACCTGTTAACTCTAAATCAAATTCGATTAAATTTGTTCTCCCAGGAGTTAAAGAAAATACCCTTGGTACTTGACTAAATACTTGTTTGAGTTCCTCAATCATTTGTGGGGTCATGGTACCTAAGCTTTTAGCCATGCTAATGACTTCCACTGGACTCAAATACTCATGAGTTTTCCCTTCCCAGATGTGGGGTTTCCTCAAATTCTTCAGGTGCTAATATGACATTTACTGTGTCAATGGCATGGAAGTAAGGCTTTAGCATATTCACATGATTAATTGCTAATTTAGTTTTGGCCTTGTTTAAAGCTATTTGGTAATTTACTTCTCCCAGCTTTTTCACTATCGTAAATGGCCCTTTCCAGAATACCTCAAGTTTGTGTTTCCTGTCAGTTTTAAGTACTAATACCTCGTCTCCCTCCTTATACTGCCTATCACGGGTCCCTTTATCATAATACTTTTTTGCTTTGGTTTGAGCTTTAAGTGTTGCCTCTTCTGCTAATGCCCTACTGTTTTGAAACCTATTTAGCAAGTTATACACATGTTCAACTACTGTAACATTTACATCTTCATCCTCCCACCTATCTTTAAGTAACTGTAATGGTCCCCTAATGTTGCTACCGTACACTAGTTCCGACGGTGTGAAATTTGTGGTTTCATGCACTGAACTACGAATAGCAAAGCATACTGCTGGCAAACACTGCTCCCAATCATTTGGATTTTCCAAACACAAAGACCTTAAAATGTCTTTTAAATTCCTATGAACTCGTTCTACAGAGTTTGACTGAGGCCTATGAGGAGAACTATGCACAATCTCAATCCCACATTTCTCTAGGAAATAAGTTGTCAGTTGTGAAACAAAAATACTGCCTTGGTCCGACTGGATCGTTACCGGAAAGCCTATTCGACAAAAAACTTTTAAAAGTTCATCTACAATTGTTTCAGAGTTAGCCACCTTTAAAGCTACTGCTTCTGGAAATTTTGTCGCGGGGCATAACATTGTTAGAATATACCTGAACCCTTGCTGTATTGGTTTCATTGGTCCTACCACATCAATTATTAAGCGTTTGAATGGTGTACTTATTATGGGAACCTTTACCAATGGCACTTTAGTTACAACACGAGTTTTACCCATGCGCTGACATGTATCACATTGTTTGACCGCCTGTTCTACTTGTTTACACATCCCAGGCCAGTAAAAGTGCTGCTGAATTCTTGCCAAAGTTTTCTTTTTACCTAGGTGTCCCGACCACCCATTTGAATGAGCCACATCAATTATCTGATTTCTGTACCTAAGTGGAATGACCATCCGTTCAAAAACACAGTCTGTATTGCGCTGTTCCCACTGTCTGTACAATATTCCCTTCCTTACAAAAAATTCTGTTGAAGGATTTTTACTCCCCAGAACTGCCTTCCAACACCCTTCTAAGCTCTTATCATTTTTCTGAGCTTCAATTAACTCCACTGTGGATGTCCTAACTAAACTGGTATAACCTGTAGTCAAGGGTGATAGCACACTGCTAATCTTAGCTGCACCATCTACATTTATTTTGGCTTTGGCCCCTGGCTTAGTTAAATCTGGATCGTTACCTACAGATTTTACTTTAACCTTAACTTCAGAAGAATCTGCTAGCCTACTGCTACTTTCCTGCGTTCCCCTAGCCACATTTTCAAGCTCATGTTTTATACCTTCCATTTTATCCTCTTCCCTTAGCCTACCTTCATGAAGTTGTTTGGCCTGTGCCCTAGTAATAACATTACACAATTCTGACTGCTCCTCATCATTCTTGTTCTGAATGTCATGAATTGTTTTGGCAGTTAAAATACAGTCAAAATTTCCTGGAAAATAGGGTGAAACTGCTGCCCTAACTTTTACTTTACCACTTGGGGATCCTATCTCCATAACTGCTACTGGTAATTCTGCTGGAGTGGGGAATAATACTGTACTCAACTGAATGAATTCCCCCGTTAGATTTGCTAGATCTACCAATTTGCTAGCAAAAACATTTAGTGTTGCACCAGTGTCTCTCAAAACTCTTTAACTGTTTACCTTCCAAATCATAACCTGCAATTATGTTATGGTCCAATTCAGAAAATGTACGTTTACCACGGGTCATGCATAAATTTACAGCAGCTGTACTACGTTTACTTGGGCAATTTTTGACGAGATGAGAAGAATCACCACACTCAAAGCACGATCGTTTAGCCTCAAACTGCTTAGAATTACCATTTGTATTTCTAAAACCATGTAGACCTCCATTCCCATTTGCACTTTGCCCATTACTTGAAACATTTCCATTTTTAGCATTCTGCTGTCCATTCCCATTCCTATCCACATTCCCATTACCACTATTAGCATTATTTGCCTGCCCATGGCCCACTGTTCCATTGTTTGACCCTGGATTTGTGTTACTGTTACTACTATTACCATTATTGCCCTTGTAATAGTTAAATTTCCTATAGTAAGGCCTATTTCCATTTCCCTTGGAATTTTGGTCACTATTACCTTCACTACTATGGTTATTTTGGGTACTACTCTGACGCCTAGCCATCCATTCATCAGCCAAAGTAGCAACCTGCACTAGATTTTCTAAATCCCCTTTATCAACTAACCACAGTTTTAACTCATTTGGTACTTTACCTAAAAACTGTTCAATTAGCATAAGCTGAACCAACTTGTTGAAATCCGTACTACACTTTGCTGTTCTAATCCACTCTGAGTAATATGTTTGGATCATGTATGCAAAATCACTGTAAGATTGCTTATGAGTTTTACTTGCATTTCGAAATTTGGTATGAAGAGACTCAGATGTAAGCTGAAACCTTTGTAAGAGTTGCTGCTTAACCTTGTTAAAATCATTAAAGTCTACATTAGGTAGCCTAGTTACAACTTCTCTAGCTGTGCCACTCAATAAAGACAATAACCTCAATGACCAAGTATCTTCAGGAAAATTCAACCGTTCACAAATTCGGGTGAAAGTTGTTAAAAAGAGCAAAATATCATCACTTTCTTTAAATGGTTGCATGTGACGTGTCATATCCATTTTGTCTCTAGACTCTGCACCAATATTACTGGGATTTCTAGCATTTTCACTGGGAGTCCTAGCTGCATTAACTTCAGCTAATTTAATTCTCTCCTCAGCTGCTAATTTCTCCCTTTCGAATTCTAGTCTCTTTTTTTCAGCATTGGCTTCCTGTTGAATTTTTTCTTTTTCCAGCTCAAATTCTCTTTGCAATTTCTCTTTTTCTAGATGCAATTTCTCTTTTTCTAGAAGCATTTTTAATTCAAGCTCTTTGTGAATTTTCCGTCCAAAAAGCGAGAGTCTTTCGTCTTCAGAGCAAGGGAATTCATTTTCAGGGTGAGAGATTTTCGTTCTCTGGGCGGCAGGTCTTCTGTTTCAAGGCGAAAGACTTCCATTCTGCAGGGCGAGAGGCTTTCGGTGCTGGGGCGAAAAATCTTCTATTTCAAAGGGAAGGACTTTCGCTGAACCAGGCGAGAGACTTCCGTTTACAGGACGAGAGACCTATGATTTCAACGGGAGGGATTTACATTGAGCAAGGCGAATCTTACATTGACTTCAAGAGAAATCTTACATTGACTTCATTGAGGCAAGAGACTTTCGTTTCCAGGGTGAGAGACCTTCGATTACAAAGGGAGGGATTTACGTAGAGGAAGGAGAGAGACTTTCAATTCCGAGGCGAGAGGCTTTCGTCAATGAGCGAGAGCTCACTGAGAGTTGGAAATTCTTACAGTGCAGAACATGAAGCGAGGCCGCCAGGGATCAACGTGATGGTGAAGAGGGTCTGCAGGCGCAAGAATGACAGGCGGGTGGTGTTACACTGGGCGAAAGCAGTGGATTCGATGGACTCGGGAGTCGGGCAAAGGGGCAGAAGAGTTGGAAGAGCAGCAGAGAGTCGGTCGACGGTGGATTGCCGGAAAACTGCACGAAACCTGGCGATAAAACACATGAGGAGCAGTTGCAGAAGGGCGGTGTGAAGAAGCCAGAAGGCGATAGTGATGCCTGGTGATTGGCGTGGATATGAAGCGCAACTTGACGGTGAGGCAGACGATGCGGAAGTCAGGGCTAGGGTCCTAACCCGGAAGAATCGGGGTTGAGTCGGGAAGCATGTGTGAACAGTCCAGAAGGAGAGAGACTTTCGACGAGCGATCACCAGGACGAGAGATTTTCGATGAAGATAACGGGGTGAGAGGCTTTCGATGAAAGCTCAAGAGGGTGGTCGACGACGACAGTCGTCAGGACAAGGTTTCTTCTTGGTGGGACGACAGACGGAAGATGAGGTAGGTAACAGCAGTCTGGAGGAAAAGAGATGGCCGGCTATCGCTGTAACACCATTTATGGAGGGCCTGCACGTGCTGGGCTCACGCATGCGCAGGTGGGTATCTGAGCTGAGCGTATCCATAGAGTTTTGATTCCTCCAGGGTAACACAGCATCAGGAACTGAATGTAATTAAATTTACAGGAAGTTGATATTTTCTGCCCGGCAACTAGAAACATGACTTCTCTGCAGACTAATCAAGTCTCTTTCTAGCAACACATCTTATTAGCTGAAAAAACTCACCTTTTTTACTTTAAATGTTCGAACAATTCAGATTCACTTGTAAGCTCAAATTCTAAAATAAATCAAATACCTGAAGTATTTGCGAATTTTCGATAGGCTGCTGCCACAAACTAGATGGAATGTTTGTGTCCTATCTTCATCAGGCCTCCTTCAATGTGCTTCTATTTACATTTATGCAGTTCCTCTATTTACATAAGTACAGTGCGTCCATTTTGTTGTTGTAACTTTACAAGTCCTATTCAAATTCGGTCGTCGTCGTAGCCTGCTGTCGTCATAGCCTGCGTGTGCCACCCCGTACTCGGTGATTTCTGAGGTGGTTGACAGAACGAATTTTTCTACACGAGTTTAAATATACAAATAATGTTTAATCACGAGAGGTCAAAATATGCTTACAACAAGCTTCAGCCTCGTTCTCACAACCCACGCTAGGCAAGCGTGATCCTAGTAGCTGGCGTTCTCTAGATGGTGGCGCCCTCTCGGTTAGGGTAGGCCTAGCATTTACACATGTGTAGCAGAGACGACATGAAGACGACAAGAAGACACAACATTCCATCTAGTTTGCGTCAGCAGCCTATCAAAAAAATCGCAAATACTGAAGGTATTTGATTTGTTTTTAAATTTGAGCGTATAAGTGAATTTAAGCATCTTATTAGATTACAAAATAACCTTTTAACAAACTTTGTATCCAGTTTGGACGGTTGTTTGGCTGTAGTTGTCGAATTGAACTGTACAACGAGTAACGTTTTTGAGTAGGGCCGCGAAAAAAAGTTATCGGTTCTCATGCCCTGCCTGGTGACTTTTCTCATGGCTAAATACAAAAAAAAAGTGACTCGCAAGACGGCAAAAGGTTACTTAAGAAAGGTATTTTTAGAAAAATGAGCTTTCTTGCACGTACTTTATCCAGCAAGCGTTAGGTTTAGTTGTAGTTTGAAATAGTTTTAGAAATTTACTACCACAATCTAAAGAGAAAGAACCAATTTGAAATGCTAGGTTAGTTTCAAACCGAAATAAAAATAAAACCCTGGTCACGGGGTGACTTTTGGGGCTTATAAAAAATGCCGTGAACCAAAACATTTTCTTTCCGTGGCCTAAGATTTCTTTTTACCAACGCGCTTCTGGACACTTCAAAGAAACTCAGCATTTACCCAATGAAGTACATAAACATTTGTATCTTTTCCAGAAACTTAAAGATGTTGAAAGGTGAAAATGTTATTTGTAGTTTTGTGCGTCAGGTCAAGTGGGATGAAATCGGAGTTCACTGACTAAAAACTAACAATGAAAAAACAAAACACATGTAGACTACAAAGAAAAATAAACATTTTTTTTATCACTTTTTCACACGGGTTCAAACTGAAAATTCGACCTACCTTTGATGGTAGCCACCAAAGAAGCGAACATCATACACACCGTTGGTTTTCCTAATAACTTTGGCAGGCCAATACGGAAATCCCTTTTGCTTAGCATATACCAACTCATGAGGAGGAGTCTGGGAGAAACAAAAAAGAAAATAATAATGATACTCCCTTATCCACATCTTACAGCAATAACCATTCTGTGATGAAGAAACATTAACGCTTTACCGTATAGCCAGGGGTGTGCGATACTAGGTTTAATACCCATACTTTATTACCCCGAGTATTGGTGTCGCAAAACTTGCTCGACTGTTACTTTTCTCGATAGCGATGCTTTTTTCGAAAATGACCCCGTTTTAAAAGAAAGTAGTTGTAATAAACAAGGCCAAATGACTTCATCTATAGCTGCCATTACAGTACATTAAAAATTAACCTTAAAAGTTTTTGTTAACTCCTTGGCTACCGATGACTACCTTGGCTACCGAGATGTGTCATGGTAAACTTCTGCCCCAGCCCAATGTTGTATATACCGTAAATCCCCGAATTTAAGATCTGGCCTCGTATATAAGACCACGGTCTTTTAAATGAACCTAAAAATAGCACAGTGATTTTGTCTTCTATCACTTATCAAACAATACCACCACTATGTTCCAAAAAATAAAATAAAAAAATAAAAAATACTCTGGAGTGGTACGTGCCCTACTTCAAGCCTGCTTTGAAAAAATAATGCGACGGCATGTTTGTTGTGTTGGTTGTTTTTTTTGTTGTCTAGCGAGCAATTCGTCTCCAACTTTGAGAGTCAAAAAGATATTTGTGGATCGACCGAACCCAGGTTTACAGAATCCGGATCAGGTTCGGAGCCTTTAATAGATTACCAGGATCAATCCAGATCTCCACCAGACCTCATTTTTTTTCCTGTCCTCCAGCTGATGAAGGATAAGGAAGAACGCATCAAAATGTACTGTTCCAATCCCATACTTTCTTAAATACAACTTAACTTTCTCATTATGTTAAATAAATTTATCTTAAAGGGCAATTACATCCATTTTGACATGCATGTTTGACTTTTGGATCACTTACACAATAACTAAACACAAGAATTGCGGTAAGAATACGTTACATACGTCTGATATAACAATTTAATTACTGCATCACCAAAACACGACACGGAAGTCGTGTTTGCTGGAACGCGCAGAAATTAATGCTGACAGACGGATTTCGCAGCCGATTGACATAGCTGTATTGACTGTGAGGAGCTCAAGCGTCTGATGGCCTTAGCTGGCCACTACACTTCACGCTCCTCACAGTCAATACAGCTATATCAATCGGCTGTGAGTCGAAATCGAAAAGTCACATCTGTCGGCATTAATTTCTGAGCGTTCCAGCAAAACAATGGTGATCTTCGTGTCGTGTTATGGTGATGCAGTAATTAAGTTATATCGGACGTATGCAACGTATTCTTACCGCAATTCTTGTGTTTAGTTATTGTGTAAGTGATCCAAAAGTCAAACATGCATGTCAAAATGGATGTAATAGCCCTTTAAAAAAAAAGTTTTATTTTGGCTTCTTGGTATTAGGAAAAAAGAAATAAACAACTGTGCAGTATGGAAATTGAAAGTAATTTCTGACTACCAACCAGGAATTTACTCAAATGTTTTATATTTGGCAGTGCAGTAAAAGTTATACAATATTTATATTACTGTAGTTATGAAACAGAAAGTGGGGATGTTGTTTGTTTTTTATTGTAATTATCTTGTTAAGTTAGTTCAACTGGCTCTCTTCACTGATATATTTTTAAATTATATATTTTAAAATTTAATTTATTTTTATATTTTTATGCATAAATTTAATGTAAAAAATTATAATTTAATAATATAAATATGTACTCAGTTTAACATTTTTAATGTAAGTTTAAAATAAATTAAGTTTTTCGAAAAATAGCCTGAAGATTTTTGCTGCCCGGATGCATAAGCATCTCAGCAAAGCTTTGCATGCTTAAAGATTTTCGCTTCGCAGATATATTGGTTGCACTGAGATTCCAAACGAACGCACTATTTGCATCCAAGATGGCTGCTCATGGTACACGCAACACTGTAACGCTAGTCACAACGCTATTCACAAAAGAATATATATATTTAATTAACCTTGGTCACAACAAGCAAGCAACCTAATAATAATAAAATCTCGGTAGTCATAAACAGACAGGAACCAACTATTAATGTATTCTGCTCCAGTAATCAACATTTTTGAGGGGATTTTATGATCAATTGATGCAACCTATTCCCAGAAACGTTAGCGTCAATAAGTAGGTGGCTCATTGAAACTTGAAAACTCAACAAACTGATTAGGCCTAACGATATTGGGCACAACTATGTAGGCTCATAAAATTTATTTAATTAATTTTCTGATATTTGTTTAATTAAAATGCCAATTAAAAGCCAGTTTTGAGTCAAATTCAAATAAGATTGACAAAGCAGCTTGAGCTTTTAATTATGTTTAAATATGGTCGAAAAGAAGTTTTTATATTGTGTTATGAATTCGGTTACAGATCTGACCGAGTACAGATCCCACAGATTCGGTTCAGATTCGATCGATCGGTACCTGGGGAAAATGATCATAATTTTTTTTCAATTCAAATATTAGTTCTATAGGCCCAGAGAACACGTTTCAAAAGCTTGTTTCGAATTTAAGATGAAACTTTTTCAGTAACACCTTGTAGTTGTAGCGCTTTTTTTCGTTTTTAAGACCATGGTCTTAAATTCGGGGATTTACGGTATAAGTCATGTAAAAAATTCAAACACCAGCACTTTATAGGGATGGGTCAGTTTCATTTTTTTGACTT
>JAHWFP010080198.1:21817-37416 GCA_023313725.1 Lithobius niger
ATTTGATTTCTTCATTCAGGAATCAATTTGATTTCTTCATTCAGGAATCAATTTGATTTCTTCATTCAGGAATCAATTTTCTCAAAACATGCCCCAAATTTACTCTATTATTATGAGAATTAACATGGGAGCCATCGGATTAGCTAGCCAGTTACCAGTAACACAAATCAACGTTATTGAGGGCATGTTTTCTCCATAAAGTACGCTACGACACTTTAATGTTGAGGTTTTCTTGGTTACTGGACCTGAGACACCTGATTCCCACGATTTGCAAAGATTTCTGCCGCATGGGGAATTTACACCAGTATGCAAAAATCAGGTATAAGCTTGTTACAATCAAAAGACACAGTCTGAGATTTTAGCGAGCCGTCTTTTTATTCTGACAACGATTAAGCTCTGACAACAATTAATTATTATCTACTTAGCGGCGACACACTAGCTTGTCTCTAGATACGTCACCTACAAATTAGCCTTTAGACATGTAATTTAAACGAATCTAATTTCGTTAATTCAAGCCTATTGGCACAGGTTTCAATCACCAAGTGACTTGGTGTAGCGTTGCTGTATAGACTCAATTAGGTTTACATCACCCTTCAAATGAGGAGACCAGATGACGCTTGCACACTCTAGAGAATAGGCCTCCTTAAAGCCCCCCCCCCCCCCAAGTATGTTAACATAGTGGCAAACACTTTTTTTAATCACTACAGAGTGCTGGTTTGGCGTCTTACAATTTGGTTGCAGTAGTTCCTCATTTTGAAGCCAGATATGAACCAAACGCTAAGATTTTAAAGTTCCTGTGTGTGGCAAAAAAAAACTGGAGAGAGTGGATAATCCAAATTAAAATTAAGTATTCCAATATGTAGTACGTTACATTTCTTTAGAGCAATTGGCATTTTCCATATAGCTGGTCAAGTAACGAGATCTGTAGTTCCAGTAGCTGAGCGGAAATGTACGAGTCGTTGTCGATAATTGGACCGGTGCATCTCTACGTCATCTGCAGATTTGCCCACGAATACAGTTTTCAAATAGGAATTAAAGTCGTTTAGATAAACAATATAGAGGAGAGATCCCAATACACTTCGCTGGGGTGTACCACATTTGTACGGAGGCTTGACCTTTAATTTTTTTCCATGAAACCATGAAAGCTTTAGACGGGATTTGAACTGGATTAGCATACGGCATTTCACGCAAACAAAAATTTCAGATTTTTTGCTGGCAGGAGTCATCTGATAGTGTAAATTTACAACCAACTGTCATAAGTTAATGTTGTTCTATGTTTTTTTACCAGCTGAATTGGACAGTAGTAAGGATTTGTGCCAGGATATGACGGATGACATGACCACCACACTAAAATGAATTTTTTTTTTACAACAACATGTTATAAGGAATTCTTAAAAGGCCTGACGTTCCTGTAATCCTAGCTCAACAGCAAAGGAGGTGTTATATTTGTATGAAGTTAAATTACTAAAGCTTTTACCCTAAGGTTTGACCTCCTACATTAAATCCGAAATTTTGACGCTGAATATCTCCACCGTCTGTGAATACTTTTTGATTAAATTTGGTACAAAGCTTTGTTGGACCTGGTCAACAAGTATACCAAAATTCATTAAAATTCGACGAAGCAAGTTGGATATCTGCAGCTGAGCTGACACCATGAGATTAGTTTTTTGCTTGTTATTTTTGTTCTTGTTGGCACGGTACTTTTCTACTACGCTCTCTACAGATCAAGCCATTTGACCTATAAATTAGGTTCTTAGCTAATTTTACAGGTATAATTCTCAATGATGTGCCCTTTCCATAAGGTCTTTTCTAATTAGTCAAGTGGTTAAGGGGTTGAGGAGCTCTAAACGGCCAGATTGATTGTTATACATTGTTTTAAACATTGTTATTATGCACAATGCGATCTGCAAACGCCAGCTGCTAGAGTAGACTTAAGATTAAGGTTCATTTTCCATGTAGGTTTGTATATAGGTTGTTTCGTTTGGATGTAAAAGTATCACGAATAAAAAAACAAAAACGAACTACTTTGATATTTTAGGTAAGGTTTAACTTTACATATAACATAAGGCGACACCATACCACAGTGTATCTTTCAAGCAAACATTAATCAAAAAAGATACAAAACAAGCTAATTTAAACTGCATTCAGATCAGTTAAACCTTGCCTTAAGCATCAAACGAGTACGTTTTTGTTTTCTAATTAGAAAGAAGCCATCAGTAAGCCTCCTTCGTGCACTCGCGTTTCATTCACAGCGATTTGTGTTTGTTTATTACATTTTTAAGTAAGGAGTCCGATGAAAATCATTTGTGCATAATGGTCGAGTTTTAATTTAAATGTATTGGCAACAAATTAACGAGTTAGAAAAATCACTTCTTGTTCACTTCTAGCAAAAAGTTCACCTTTCAAACCAAAAAGAATTAATTAACAGTTCTGTAACTCTCTTCATTTATGGTGGAATAAGAATGAAAGACTAATAGTTAAACTTGTGTAAAATTGTTTTTTGTAACGGACATAAATCATTTTCAATCCTAGGTTCAAAAACGGACAAGAATTTAGTTAGTTAAAAAGTATTGAAAGGTTTCCCTTCCATTTAAGAGTGTAATAATTTGCTGATCGGGGCACCAGTTTAACAATATTGGGTTAGAACTAGAGTGGTATCTGGTCACCTTTGGACCACTCACAATCCTTCTTGGTTAACGAAAACATTCTTGGCAAATGTTTTCACAAAAATACGTATTTCTCTGGTTGAAGAATTTAGGATTGCAATACGAATGCTCCGGCTCTCGCTATGCTCAATTTTACAAAAAAAATACAACAAAATAGAAACATGGTCGAAATAAGACACGCCTGTACTCATTGAACATGTTGATTGTCAATTGCCGACAAGAAGATAAAATAAAATGCCTTTCTTTCTCAAATGTTCGTGTTTAAAAAAAAATGTGTATTCAACTGCGCGCAGTGTTCCCCGAAAAAGCACGAAGTTACATTCAATCAAAGTTGTAACGCAACCTAAGTATAGAATGACATTCAAGTAAATGGAAAGCCGTTAGCATAAACCTAAATTCTGCTCTCAATGCCACACGAGGTTTACCATGCCAGCAAGTTTAGGGAAAAAAAATTCCGTCTTTGGGAAGAAATTGAGGTCAGCATCAAATGCATAACGTCTAGTTATCGTTGAAACGTTTGGCTGCATCCCTCCGCATAACCACGTGTCTTTCGCGACGAAACCGACATAAAATTTGTGTCTATAGATTAAGATGTGGGGGAAGGAGGAGCCGGTGCGCTCCTATCAATGCTCATGGAATGGTCCAGTCTTTGGATAAACGGATATTAGCCACGTAATAAAAAGAAAAATTCGTCCCTAACTTTGATTTGTTTTCGAATAATAACCTTCCTACGTTTTTGGACCAACATATTTGCCAATTGAGCGATTGCTACATAGGTACAAGTGCTTAACATGGTCCAGCAAGGTGACTGAATTTTTAGGACGACAGTGGGACAGGTTTGACACTATATTATGATGGAAGAGGATCTAAAACCAATCCAGTTCTTCTCGTTCGTAATGGAACTCTTCATTCACTTCTGATCAGAGACCTTCTACTATCGGGTCGGGTCACTCAATTGATCGCGTCTGAGTTATAGCAGAACTATTTCCAGTGATAAAGTATACACGGGTGCGATTACCCAAGATGCCACAGTTAGTGACGTGTTTGCTTTCAAACCAATCTTCGAAGCAGACGATGCTTGCTTATTCGAAGCTAATAAAGAGGTTTGTTTCAACTAGCAGTAGTTTTTAACAAAAGTATGAATTACAAACAAAAAACGTCAAGTGTGGCGTAAAAAACGGGGTTATATGATTGAATTTTCACTTGTTAAAATGTACACGGATAAAAATTTATGATTTTTAATTGAAATGATAAAATGTACAATTGAGAAAATTCCATATGTTTAGGTGGTTTTGTGCTTTACGTTTTAAATATATGATTGGTAAAGCACAACAGCACCTAAACAGACGGAATTTTCTCAATTGTACATTTTATTATTTCAATTAAAAAATCATCAATTTTTATCCGTGTTCATTTTAACAAGTGAAATTTCAATCATATAACTCCTTTTTTACGGCACACTTGACGTTTTTGTTTGTAATCCGTGTACCTTTTTTACAGCTATGGCGTCGCGCTACAAAGCTTTATTCAAGCAATCTGTTGTTGGTGGCTACTTTGAAACAATTCAACTCTGCTCTGAAAGCCTTCATTTGCGAAATAAATACGCTATTCTATCGTTTCTAGCTGCAAATTTAGAGGCCTAACGCCTCGAAATTAACAACCTAGCTTAGTTTGGTTTAAATCTTTATCGTTTAGCTGATACACGGATTCTTTCACGAAAGATTTATTTGAGGCCCTGGCCCTAGACCGTACGCCCCAATCAATTCAATTCAATTTATTTATTAAGGGTTGTGGCCCTGAGCCATGCACCCTGTGCTATAACCCCAATCATTTCGCCCTTCAACAATCGACTTTTTAGCAAACACATAACACATGCATGAAGAATGGATCTGGAGTTGGCTGAGTGGCATTGTTCCCTAATTACAATGGTTAAAACAATGTAAAACAATAAAAATGATCGTTCAGTGTCCCGTAACTCCGAACGGCTCGACCACTGAAAAAAGTGGTCTCTGTGAGGATGAAGACCAGGGAAATTTCTAGCCTAGATCATGTTTCAGATTTTAGGTAGGTGCAGTACTGTTTTCTGAAACCGTGTCACACAAGAACAAGAACAAGAGCAACCACAACAACAAGAAATGAAAAGTATTCAAATTTACGTGTGGCTTCGTATGTTTACTCTTGCACGGAAATGCGTAAAAGTGGTATAAATATACCTTCTATACCTATCTACTATCTGGCTAAGTTTGGTCGAAATATATTGACTAGAACGGAGAAATTAATAGTCTTAGTGAAGCTGTAAAGAGGACTTCAATCATATATATACACGGCTATGATAATTATGAAATATCTGATCGCATAATCCTTACTGAACGTAACAAACACATTAGTAACACAAAACGATACATTTTACGAGACTATACCATAGATGAGAGTTGTAACGTCATTACTGCGAAGGCGTGCAAATGTGAATGAAGGCGTGCTTTTACGATGCCGGATTGTAACGGTGCTCTCCGTCTGAAATCACGATATAGCAAATTTTGCAATTTTCAGTCGCATTGTCGATTGTATTAGGTACCTTAAAATGCTCTCTTAAGATAATTTAAACAATTGGAGCGGTCTGGCTTACGTTTGATGATAAGTATTCGTTCGTTTGTTAGTCCAATTTTGTGTAGATTCATGAACAATATCAACAGCCAGCGAGATACAAGAATCAGTGACGTCATAAGCGTGTGTGATTTGCCGATGCATTTCGCAAAACCTCGCACGGTTCTCGCCCTGCTGCACAGTACTGAGTGGACCAACCCTCCGAAGCTAGGTATAATCAAGATTCCTTCAGTACTATATGGAGTACCAAATGTTTGAGGGCAAAAACTTCATATCGAAATAGCCAGGCTTAGTGCAAATGACGTACGATCCATTGTAAACAATATTTCCACTTGCTGGACTGATATTTACATAATGAAGAGAGGTTACAAAAGTTTCAATGACCGTAATCCCCAAGGCATTCACACGCCAACACAAGACGTCACTGGAAATAAATTGACAAGAGACTCAGAACTGATTCAAACGTTTAGTTGGTAAGATACCGCACAGAGAGGATGAATTGTTTTTACCCGAAGTCCCGACGTAACGAACTTCCGTGCCCGGAGGTACATTTAACATCATAATAAATAAAGAATTAACGGCCAGAGTAACCCTCGTATTTTTTTTCATTTCATGATAAAGGTCTAGCGGTATTATACGTTGTTGAGCTAATTGGTAATCGGATTATCCGTAAGCGAATTATTCCAACTATACAGCACAACAGATCGCAAATGAGAAGTAAAAGGTTCAAACTTACCGGCTACCAGGAGAGCAAGCAGCAGTCCTATCATTATGGTCCTCATGATTGCGACGCCTATCCATGGTCGCTCGAGCCTTTTATACTAAAATTTATCATGATATAAGATATCGCTTTCCCAAAGTTCAAGGGTGTAAATGGCATTTTCGTCGGTCGGTCAGAAAAAGTAGGATTGCCTGCCAAAAATCGGGTTATTTTGTCTTGAAGCAAGTATTGCGTTTCTTCTGATATGAACCAAGGGCAAAACATGGAGCTATCAGGTTTGGTGTTCATACACGAACTAGGTCATCTTTAACATGCGTTGGATTGGCTTTCAAGTTACAAGATCAATGCAAAGGATTCTGGGGGGGGGGGGGGGGGGCAATTACGTCGTCTTAATCTATCAAGGTTATACTATTTAGACATGCATCTAGAAAATACTAAGTTCAAATCGAAAAATAACGAACTTGCTTAAAAGGTTAAGATCTTATTAAAGTTAGTTGTGATTAAAGGGTGGAGGTGAAGTACATGCTAAACAAGTTCCAGTTTAGGGCGCTTTTACGCAACGACTCGCCTTTGCATTCTCGCAGCTAGAATTTAATAGTGATGGCAAATGAATCGTTGCCATGGTAACAACGCTACCTGGCTTAGCTAAATCCGACATCGTTTAAGGAAATGCTTGCAATCTTATAATTCGTGCCAGTAAGATAGAGAATTCCCCCTGACGAAACAATTTTCTCAATCGTTTCTAATCTCAAGTACAGACTCGTTTCGTTGCGAGTTGGAAGAGCTAAAACAGCCGCCATGTTGGAATTTCAGGTGATTTCTAGCTTCTAGCTGCGAGAATGCAAAAGCGAGTCGTTGCGTAAACGTGCCCTTAGACTATAGTACACAGACTTTCGGCCCATAAGACGGAGCGGAGGAAATTTATCTTTTATTTTTGTTTATGTTCATTTTTATGCCTTTGCCATATTTCTTAATGTTATTTAAAATTAGTATGTGTTATCTACATTAAGATAGTAATACTTTTTTTTACTTGATGTGTCTTATTTATTTTGGTTTTTCTACTTCAAGGCGAGTTTGAAGCTAAAAAGTCGAATATTAGTGAAAATAGTTTTTGGCGATTTTTTTTCAATTTTTGAGGATAACAATGCAGATTATCACCTACTTCCCGATTACAGATCTAACATCATAATTTGCTAGCCGGGAGCAAAGCGATGATAAGCATTTGGGAAAGTGAACAAATACCTCTGCGGCATTGTTTCAATAAAGGGCAGTGTTAGCGCATTGTTGGCGAACCATCGGAGAACATATTTGTACAATAACGATTTGCATTGTTAATAATCGAGACATTGTTGTGATAGTATAACGAGCCATTCTTGGTTGGGTTCATGGCCCGCATCAAGGAAAATTGAGGAAGCAATGATGAGCATTGAGGACATTTGTACAATAACGATTTACATTGTTAGTAACCGAGACATTGTTGTGATAGTATAACGAGCCATTCTTGGTTGGGTTCATGGCCCGCATCAAGGAAAATTGAAGAAGCAATGATGAGCATTTGAGGATCTGGACATTTGTACAATAACGATTTACATTGTTAGTAACCGAGACATTGTTGTGATAGTATAACGAGCCATTCTTGCTTGGGTTCATGGCCCGCATCTAGGAAAATTGAGGAAGCAATGATGAGCATTTGAGGATCTGGACATTTGTACAATAACGATTTACATTGTTAGTAACCGAGACATTGTTGTGATAGTATAACGAGCCATTCTTGGTTGGGTTGGCGACCCTTGATTGTTGGGGGAGGGGGAGAGAGCGCAGGACAGAGACGGCCAGTATAGGGAGAAGAGGATCTGTGGGTGGGGTAACGCAGGAGTAGAAGGGACTAGCGTAACCTAGCGCAGGCAAAATAAACCAAGATCGGAGGAGGGCAGAGAGAGAGGCGGGTGGGGGTGGGGAGAGCAGGTTGCCAATAGGGTTAAAAAAAGGATTTTGTAGGATACGTGACTTAGTACGGGAAGAGACGAGCCTTGGTCGTGCTGCTTAGTTATTAAGGCCAGTAGTTTTCGGGCTTTTGTGACCACTCACACGCTTCTGCCCGAACTTTGTTCGGGCTTTCCACTAGCATCTTATATTATCTACCGATTCCAACATATCAATTCTCTCTTAATAATATGAAGAGGCAATGTTGCAGCAATGGAACTACGTACGCGGTGCTTATAGTCCAAAACGTACTGATATCCAAAAACGGGTGCTGATGTCCAAAAATGAGTACTGATATCCAAAAACAAGAAGCTGAAATGTTGATATTTACTAAACTAGTGAATAGTAATAGGTCAGCACATCATTTTAATTAAATAGGTGTATTAGTCTAGCCAAATTAGATCAAATGCTCGGAATAGTTCATAATAAGCTTATCTTTAGCACAGATGTTCAAGATACAAAAAGTCCTCAGCTGTCAGTGTTGAGCTAACGCCGCCATCTTCGAAACATGGTGACCGAAAACGGTTTTTTCAATATATCTCGGTAGTGGTTGCCCGGGCATGAACATGTGTTATGTCCAAAAATGTACAGCATGAAATTTTCTCAAAAAAATGTTCTATTAATTTTTAGTCTTCTGTACAGCCGTACCGGCTGAGAAGAATATTACAACAACTTTGTCCGTCCGTCCATCGCTTTTTTCAACTTCGCAACGGTGTCAGAAATTGACGACCACTGTTTATAACGTTCGATTCAGTGTCAAAGTTAGTTAAATAACATAGCAAATTAAAACATCGTTGCCTCCTTATAGCTAATAGACTTCTTCGACGTAACTAAATTAAATAATAACATTTCATCGTCGAATTGAAATCCTGAAGATTTGTGTTAACGCAGCCGTAAAAACAAAAACATTTTAGCTTCGTTTAAAAGAGTCTTGTCGCATTGTTGCATGAATGAATAAACTTACGATCGAACCAAATTCTCCAATAGGCCTATCTGCTACTTACGAAACCGAAACTGCCGTTAAAAAAATTAGGCCTAAAAAATGAAAATTAGATCTAAAATCACGTTACCATGGCAACGTCAACAGTTGCTACGAGTCGCTGCTGCAGCGTTTCTCCTGTCCCTTCCCTACTACCACTGATCTATATTAGGCTACGTTGCGCATTACGTTGTATTCTGTAACTGTGTGCGTGGAGGCATACCGTGATGCAAAAATGAATAGGCTTACTGTATTCCAAATATCTCCGTTAGTTGCTACTTACGAAATAAAAGTTGTAAATTAGGCCTAAACGCTGACAATTATGCCTAAAACGTAAAATAAGCTTAAAAGCTAACACATTTGTAACGGGCAATTCGAATGGTTACTGTTTTTAGATTATATAATAGAGATAGCTGTTGTAGTGCATGATAGAGGTGTGCGCCTCAACATTGGAAATGGACGAACTGTACAGAAGACCAATGTGACTAGATAGTCGCTGTAGCCCCTTGTTTTCTTAGATTCAAATGATACCGACAATAAACAGGGTAGAAGAATATTGAGCTAATGCCACCATGTTGGAAACATGTGCCCGAAAGCTTTTTTTTTTTTTTTTTTTCAATGTATCAGGAAAACGGCTGTATAAAATATATTTATTCCGAAACTGCAGAGCATGGAATTGTCTACAAAAAAGTTCTATTCGTTTTTTTTTTAACTGAGTCATTGATTCAGCGAATAAACGGTGTCAAAGAGGCCACACATGCGGCCCGCTATGTACATTACAATGTGACTCCATATACTATAGTTTGGCTTGGGTCCCTTTAGGGCTTGGACTCTAAAATTGATGGAATGCATACGAAAAATAACTGGAAAAAATAGCTATGGTAGCTAGTTCAAAACACCCCCTGGGAATTGTTACTCCACCAAAAACGGTAGTTATAGTGATATGCGTGTTCAAAGTGTTATTGCGAGCCCTGTTACAGCCCGAAATAGATATGCTTAGGATTTTCTAAAAGGTGGGGATCTATTCTTTCCATCAATCATAACCAAAGTTGTTTAAGTTAGATAGAGACCGCCCTACGCCCATTTAAAAGTGAAGAGGTAATGACGTAGCTACGAAAACGTATGGTGATTTTCGAATTCAAACGGTGGGGATAACAGTTTGGAGGTAAGCCCTACCTCTGAGGGTAAGTTGAGGGGTAAATGAATCTGGTGGTATCAGTTCGGATGTAAGTTGGGAGGGAAGACGATTTACCCCTCAGTTTCGGGGCAAACATTACCTCGGAGGTAACTAACCCGAGAGGTAAATAGTTGGTGATAACAGTTAAGACGTAGCCCATTTCGAAGGATGAACGGGTGTAAAGTTACCTCTAAACTCCGGGGTAAATAAACCGCAATTACCCCGGCCAAGACCGAGGGGCAACTTGAGAGGTAGGGGGCAAAAAGCTACTCCGCGTGGCACGAATGCACTGCAGCACAGTGAAGGCAGGCGGTGCCATGCGTCCGTGGTGATTTCACGTAAACAAGAGATCAGAACTCTTCGCATAGCTGTCTATCATTCCTCCGTTGGCTAACCATTCAAAACATTGGTAATATTAGTAATGTAGGCTTGACCGCAACCTCCCAAGTCAAAGCCGAAATTTCGATGCTTAATAATGCTCAGCTGTGTTTCAATATTTTCCACTCAAATTTAGTATACTATAAGCTTTGTTGGACTTGGGGAACATGTGTCTGAACTTTATTAATTCCAGTTTGCCACATCGGAAATTTGGACTTACGCTAGGATTGTGATTTTTATTTTTGGCTTCTTGTTCTTGACACGACACGTTTCTACTAGATTCTCTACAGATGAAACTATTTGTCCTATAAAACTGGTTCTTAGCTCATTTCTCAGGTATTGCTCTGTAAATGTGCCCTTTCCATAAGTCCTTTTTAAATTGGTCAAGTGGTTCAGGGGTTAGGGAGCTCTAAAAGCCCAGACTGATTGTTTTACATTGTTTTAAATATTGTTATTATGCCACAATGCCAATCAGCAAACGCCAGCTGCAAGACGTAGAATGAAGATTACAGAGTGTGTTTCCATATTGGCTTGCGCAAACCGTAATTGATAAAGATACACAACATTAAAACAAGCTAATCTAAACTGCATGGGCCAAAGTAGCACGAATTAGAAATCAAAAACGAACTCGTCTGGTGCTTAAGGTAAGGTTTAACTGACCCGAAATCAAAACAGCCAAGGAACAGAAATAAACTTTCTTGTAAGGGTTCATACACTGCATTGCTGTACTGTGTTGCTGTATTGTTTAGTTTACGTGAAACCTTACTGCTGTATACAACCATTATACATGTAAATGTAATTAAAATCAGGGCCCAAATTTCAAAACTTTGAATGCCCAAACGAACAAAGAGTAATGTAAGGCTGCACATTCGACTGCTTTCTTGGTCAAATTTTGTCAGTGTTTTTCAGCCACGTCATTTACGTTCATCACCCTACTGATGATACATATATAATTTTTCAAGATTTGCAAGCACTAATTTTCCAGATTGTAATTTTATTATTACGTTCCAAGACATTTTCAGGTTTTCAATGGCTCGCACGAACCCTGAATTACCTGTACAGTTGTGCTAAGCACACTAAGACAATTAATTTTAAACATTTTCCGGCGATGTTGTTTAGCCAAGTAGAATGCACGAATGCTGATATATCGTGTGCAAAAGTAAAAATGGTAAAAACATTTGAATACAGGAATAAGGTTTCACGTGGAATAAACAGCACAGCAACGCTGCGGTATCTGAAACCTTACAGGAATCTTTATTTGTGTTACTTTGCTGTATTGACTTCGGATCAGTTAAACCTTACCTTAAGCATCAAACGAGTTCGTTTTTGTTTTCTGATGAGAAAATTTAATTGACGGTCAGTTAGCTAAGGTTAAGGTACGAGACCATCCAGCAGGATAGGTACAAAAAAGATGAAGTAGTACATTGAAGTAGTCGTTTAACTAAATATCTATTCATTCCATAAGAATGCTATCCAAGCTAGCTCCCTGTTTCTGCATAAATTCTGTTACCCACCCATCTGTCATCTTTTTTTCATTGGGGGAGGACGGGATAGTGAAATATAAGCGAGAAATTGCGTGTTTCGTTAATACAGGGTGGTCAATAATAAACGAAACAGCGACTTGTGTCTTGTTTTGTAAAAAAAAAAAACAAAGGGTAGTGACAGGTTCTACCTTTCTGGGCCAGACAGTATGGGTCCGAAAAGGTTGGTCGTGTTTATTGCTGACAGAAAGACAGTTTGACAAAAGATATCTCAAATGAGATGTTCGCCTACGTATATGCGTTTGTTCACACATCTCCAATAGCTAAGCAGAGTAGTT
Organism: Lithobius niger; assembly: GCA_023313725.1. Lineage (NCBI taxonomy): Eukaryota > Metazoa > Arthropoda > Chilopoda > Lithobiomorpha > Lithobiidae > Lithobius > Lithobius niger. The sequence continues at coordinate 34,145 of JAHWFP010080198.1, forward strand.
CGATGTTTATTTACATCAATATTGCTATCAGGAAGAAAGTTCAACTCCTTTTCAGTGCAGTCTGAATTATGACCACAAGGGCTTTCAAAAAAAAGGGGGGGGGGGGCGGAGGTCGGGGGAAACAGCATCGGGAAAAAGTCAACCAGCACTAAAAATGGTAATGGCAGTAAAAAAGAGCAAATGGTACTAAAAAAGGGCAAGTAGCTCTAAAAAAGGGCAAATGGCACTAAAAGAGGGCAAAGAGTAAAATGTTCAATAAAGGCAGACACTATTTTTCCGTCCCCTGCAAAAAGTAGTATAAATAAATAGGTTTGTAAAAATAACTATTAATGACAGGTCCATATACTGGAATCATGGAATTGCCTTAGATTTCGTGGTTTTTGCCTTTGTTTTGAAAGTCTTTATTTTGAAAGCCTTTTCAATTGTTTCTACCGAAAGGACAACCAAATAAAAAAGGTTTTGCTTTCAATTATGAGCTCATAAGCTTTCATCAATTCAAGGAAGATCGTTTTGTCGGTGGTTGTGAGGTTTTTTCTTGCTTATTTGTTACAGTTAACTTTGGGAGCATTCTGATGAACCGTTTATTTTGACAGATGTTCAATTGGTTAAATGCATTTCTTGCTCAGGTGCTTCTCCTTTATCCCTGTTGACCAATCATAGCCATGCTTTATTCAAAAGTGTATGAAACCGTCAGATGTATAACCAATCACGGCTTGACATTCGCTACCCCTTCACGCTAAAAAATCCTGGGTTAAATCGTTAACCCAACTTGGTGGTTGTAAGTGTTGGGTCACTTTTTAACTACCATTGGGTCACAAGTTCTTTTAATCACCCAATATAAAAAGTAAACAAGACCCAACTAATTGGGTCACTTCTATTAACGAAAAGTTGGGTTATGTGGCCATGAATGACCCAATCACAAAGTAATGACCACAGCATCTATTGACAGTTTTATGAACTAATATTGTACACCCAACAATGGGTTATTCATTTGGTCGATCATTGGGTTAAACTTTAAGAAATGACCCAATTATAAAGTAATGGCACAGCATCTAGTGAGCATTTTATGAACGAATTTTGCTGACCCAAAAGTGGGTTATTCATTTGGTCGATCATTGGGTTAAAGTTTAACAAATGACCCAATTATAAAGTAATGACACAACGCCTAGTGGTAGTTTTATGAACTAATTTACTGACCCAACAGTGGATTATTCATTTGGTCGATCATTGGGTTAATTTTAATAAATGACCCAATTATGAAGCAATGACACAACACCTAGTGGCAGTTTTATGAATTAATTTTGCTGACCCAACAGCGGGTTATTCATTTGGTCTTTCATTGGGTTAAATTTTAACAATTGACCCAACTAAAAAGTAATGACACAACACCTAGTGGCAGTTTTATGAACTAATTTTTCTGACCCAACAGCGGGTTAATAATTGGGCTTTCATTGGGTTAAATTTTAACAAATGACCAAATTATAAAGTAATGACACAACACCTAGTGGCAGTTTTATGAACTAATTTTGCTGACCCAACAGTGTGTTATTTATTTGGTCGATCGGTGGGTTAAATTTTAACAAATGACCCAATTATAAAGTAATGACACAACACCTAGTGGCAGTTTTATGAAACAATTTTGCTGACCCAACAGTGGGTTATTTATTTGGTCGATCGTTGGGTTAAATTTTAACAAACGACCAAATTATAAAGTAATGACACAACACCTAGTAGCAGTTTTATGAACTAATATTGCTGACCCAGCAGTGGGTTATTAATTTGGTCGATCGTTGGGTTAAATTTTAACAAATGACCCAATTATAAAGTAATGACACGACACCTAGTAGCATTTGTATGAACTAATTTTGCTGACCCAACAGTGGGTTATTCATTTGGTCAATCATTGGGTTAAATTTTAACAAATTACACAATTAAAAAGTAACGAGACAACACCTAGTGGCAGTTTTACGAATTAATTTTGCTGACCCAACAGCGGGTTATTCATTTGGTCTTTCATTGGGTTAAATTTTAACAAATGACCCAATTATAAAGTAATGACACAACACCTAGTAACAGTTTTATGAACTAATTTTGCTGACCCAACAGTGGGTTATTCATTTGGTCTTTCATTGGGTTAAATTTTAATAAATGACTCAATTATGGAGTAATGACACAACACCTAGTGGGAGTTTTATGAAGTAATTTTGCTGACCCAACAGTGGGTTATTCATTTGGTCGATCGTTGGGTTAATTTTTAACAAATGACCCGATTATAAAGTAATGACACGACACCTAGTAGCAGTTTTATGAACTAATTTTGCTGACCCAACAATGGGTTATTCATTTAGTCGATCGTTGGGTTAAATTTTAACAAATGACCCAATTATAAAGTAATGACACAACACCTAGTGAGCATTTTATGAACGAATTTTGCTGACCCAACAGTGGGTTATTCATTTGGTCGATCGTTGGGTTAATTTTTAACAAATGACCCAATTATAAAGTAATGACACGACACCTAGTAGCAGTTTTATGAACTAATTTTGCTGACCTAACAGTGGGTTATTCATTTGGTCGATCATTGGGTTAAATTTTAACAAATTATGAACTAATTTTGCTGACCCAAGAGTGGGTTATTTATTTGGTCGATCGTTGGGTTAAATTTTAACAAATGACCAAATTATAAAGTAATGACACAACACCTAGTGGCAGTTTTATTAAGTAATTTTGCTGACCCAACAGCGGGTTATTAAATGAGCTTTCATTGGGTTAAATTTTAACAAATGACCCAATTATAAAGTAATGACACAACACTTAGTGGTAGTTTTATGAACTAATTTTGCTGACCCAACAGTGGGTTATTCATTTGGTCGATCATTGGGTTACATTTTAAGAAATGAACCAACTATAAAGTAATGACACAGCTACCTGGTGACAGTTTTATGAACGAATTTTGTTGACCCAACAGTGGGTTATTCATTTGGTCGATCGTCTGGTAAACTTTAAGAAATGACCCAATTATAAAGTATTGACACAACTCCTCGTTGCAGTTTTATGAACTAATTTTACTGACCCAAGAGTGGGTTATTTATTTGGTCGATTGTTGGGTTAAATTTTAACAAATGACCAAATTATAAAGTAATGACACAACACCTAGTGGCAGTTTTATTAACTAATTTTGCTGACCCAACAGCGGGTTATTAAATGAGCTTTCATTGAGTTAAATTTTAACAAATGACCCAATTATAAAGTAATGACACAACACCTAGTGG
>JAHWFP010080200.1:0-34206 GCA_023313725.1 Lithobius niger
GAATACACACCTGCTACGGGTGCCTCTATTATCCAATCTGAATAAGGCGTTTGTAAACTTTTCTCTATTAGGAATTATTTTAAATTTATTAATTTAAATTAGCTACTTTGTCGGTCGTATAAGTTTACTGCAATCATTTTTTTTACATTAAGACAACAACAAATATGATTGTAAATTTCATCATTATACAACTGTAGACCAACGATTGGAACATACTAAATGAATTTCATGATCCAGTTGATATGTACAATTACATAGAAAAAACTATTATTGACTTTTATGATAATAATAAAATTGTAAATAATTTGAAACCATGTAGGGATGGGTCGGTTTCATTTTTTTGGTTTTTGGTTTCAGTTTTCACGTCCACAAAACTGCGGTTTCGGTTTCGGTATCGGTTTTTGCCACCATCCACTCCAACCAGATATTTTTAGTTCTTTCTCCAGTAACTGTAGTATTACTTGCTTCTAACTTACTCCTGCTTTCATTTTCAGCAGCGTCATAGACCATGGGTCTAACTGCAGCACCATTTTCCGCTACTATTTCCTTATTAATGACTAGGAGCTTTGCTGTCATTCATACGAAAAAAATGATAATTATTAAAAAATAAATAAAAACAGCAAATCAAATTTTTGATTTTAGGAATGCCGTACGAAAAACAGACACAAAATCCGAATCGGTTTCGGTTTTCAGTAAAAACCGAAAATTTGGTTTCGGTTTCGGTTACCAACCCATCCCTAGAAATCAGCCAAACAATCACTCAAGCGGGAATGGACGACCGCCAGTCTTTTGAATTAATTAATGAAAAAAATGTTATGTGGGCCAAAATAAGTAAAGATAAAAGAGAAGCGTCCTTTGTGTTAATAAAATTATACAAAAAAAAATATGCAAATGTGAAAAAAAAACAGATAAACATCGTAAAACAAAATTTCTACGATGACGTTTTCACATATAATAAAAAAGAACCAGCAAAAATGTCGGAATAAATTATTATTTTACGAATAAAGAGACGAAAGTTGCTATTGAAGAAAATGTTAAAAAGGTTTTTACAGAACCAAGTCAAAAAACATGTAATAACTTCGCAACTACTTTTAAAGAACAAATTTCAAAATTATTAATGCAGAAGAGTGAATGCATTTGTAATGGGAACACTAAAGATAAATTCGTCCGCCTCTGTAATATCTGATTTTCTATTTTGCAGTTTTATCCGTAATTTGTAATATATAAATTATTATTGTTATTATTATTGTTATTAAAATTTAGTTTTATTGGTTTCTATGCCGTTTTTAACATTTTTTAAAGTTTTTATTGAAGTTAACATTAAATACACAGTGGCGTAACACACACAGGATCGTTGTGTTGTGATCAGTGTGGTGTGTGTGTGTGTCGGGTAAAAAGCTTACGGTTAAAATGTTGCATCATTCATTTCTTAAAGCCTAGTTCAAAGGCTTACTACACAGCTGTAACATTGGAATTTTTTTATGTATTTATTTTAATGTGTATATGCACTTCAATGTTAATTTCTTTCAATTCATCTCTTCTTGAGTTTAAACAAAAATATTCAATTCAGTGATGAAAATCCAGCACGATCATCGTCACCACATCACCAGTGCTTCCTTTCTTGATTTTCGCTGCAGCAATTCGTGGTGCTGAACTCGACCTTTCGTAGAATCGGGTTACGCAGTGCGATCAAATCGAACAACTTTTCGGACCAGGGGCCAGCCGACCTCAACCGACGCCCCGTCGAGTACTTGGGCAGAAGGCCTTCCATGCGAACAGCGGGAGCTGGCAGGACGCAACAACACTGGTGGCAGCGGTGGAATCCCACACTCTCCCCCCACCATATCTTCCTTCCTTCCTTCTGCACCCTATCTTTTATTGTTCGTCCAGCAGCAACCATAACACGATGGCGATCGTATTTCATTGGGTGGATGCCTGGGTTAGAATGGAACTTTCTACCTCCTCGTTCTTCTTCCTCTTCTTCCACTACCTCTTCTCCCCATTTCAGTCCGCTTTCCCCATCCCCAACAGTTATTCCCTGTCTGCCCTCATGGAATGAAGAAATATTATAGACGATGGCAGCCATCCGCGCTACAAAGGAGGTCATCCCCAGATAAGATAGATGTATCACCAACATGCCATCCAGTGCTCACGCACGCAATGCAACTCTTCGGGAAAAAAAAGAAAGTAGTCTTGTGCCAGTGGTAATCTGAATTCTTTTACACACTGGAAGTATATTGTGGACACCGTAGTGGCGACTCCACCCGTGGAATGAATTTGAAAATGGATTCCATTGATGTTGTTGACGACATTAGAAAAAATGAATACGGAGACGTCGAATTTCATTTTACCGCCTTGTAGCTACATTTTTTTGTCTAGCCAAGGTATTGTGGGAGCCAAATGTCACCAATAAATAAATGACGGAGAGACTGCTATCTCTGAAACACTAAGTTGCAACAATTCGTTTACTTAAGGCCAAAGCCTAACATTAGGCGTCGAATGCTTCGCCTAGTATTTAAACATTTAGCGTATAAGAAGTAAAATAAAACTCGACCACGCTTAATTTGCGAACAACTTGATGACGTATACCTTAGCGCTGCCGCAAAGACTATGTGCAGGAAATGATAGGAGCTTAGGCTAGATTTAAGGGGGGGGGGTAGGCTTAATGGCACGTCAACAGCTAGGTCATTAGCGCCAACCTCAGTCACAATGCAGTGGCCCAGCATGCCGCTACGTCACACTTTACGGATTAAGGTAAGATTAACCTGAAACTTACCTATTCACAATGTTAGCTCCATATTGTGTCTCATCATTTATTGTTAAAGTTAATAGCTAATTTCGTTTCTGTTGCATGACGTTAAATAATAGGGCAAGTTAGGAGCGATGATGGTATGGCCTAGTTAGCATACTGGCAAGTGCATTGGCGACCAAATCTAAGCATCAGGGTTCAGTTCCCCAACTTGTGACGATACATGATTTTTTTCGTCATTTTTCTGCTCAGTTGTCATCCTTAAAGGTTCACAATATTGGCTTCGGTTTGTTTCTTCGTTTAGTTTGTTTTGAACAATAACACTGCTTAAACAATTATTATATAATAAAATAACTTTCTTTGCTTCATTTAAAAGAGCAAAGTGGACATGCAAGGGTCGGAGTGTACCACAAACAGCATACCATTAAAAAAAAAACTTAAGCAATTTCGTATTACCAAATGCACGTTAAAGTTTAAAAAGAATTTCAATGCTTCTTGAGGGAAGAAAAGGGGATTAAAAAGGAAGAAATCTGGAATAAAGGAGAATGGGGTGGCTGGCCTCAAGGGCAGTTTTTGTGGCCGATGAAAATTTGCATTACCTTTTTTATAGCAGTTTCCACCTTTTGAGCTTATTTTCCCTAGAAGTTTGAAGCAGACTGTGCAAGCCGAACCACATCATTTCTCCTAGGGCGTTCACGCTGGCGTGACCACCCATGAGCTCGGTTCCCGAAGATACAAGAAACGCATGCCGTCGATTGCCCAGTTACCTTCTATGACAATGGATGCACCGATTACCGGTTCCCTGGTTCCCTCTTCTGTCGCTGGCAGTGCTTGTGCGACCATCACCGAACCAAGACGTCGATTCCCTTCGGTCCACGTGGACTCACCAGTTGTCATTACGGTGCCCGATTCCTTCGGAATACCTGTCGTAATCAACGATCCTTCAGCGGCCCGTGATCTACCTTGCCTTCAAGAGGTTCCAGTTTCGGCCTCGATTCTTTCAACCGCTGATTCCCCTCACACAGTTTTAGCACAAGAACTACTAGCATGTGGATTCACCGATCCTCACTTCTGGTGGGGATTCGTTCTGTCGTCCCGGGGAGGGGGAGTCGGTTCCTTTTTCCTCTACCCAACCATATGGAGGGAACTTCAATCTTTGCCAAACGATCCCGGTTCCTGTTCCCCTTGCCATATATTAATGGTTGAGGGTGTGCCCAGCGTAACCGTGGTTTAGTCGGCACCTTCATGGGGTATCACGACTAACTCCGATCCCCATATTACAGAATCGTGTTTACAATTCCTCTCGATACCAGTCACATCTGTTTCACTTCCTCTGCGACAGGGGCTGCATCTTTGCAGCTTGCTCGTTCCACTGCACTTGCGACGACATCAATTCCGGTCCCCTTCTTAATCAGGACCTCGGGTTCGAGACCTGGGGGCAGCTGGAATCGATATCTACCTCTGCAACTAACGTTAATTACCACTTGCACATCAAGCCTTTTATCTAAACCTGGTTCGGTTCCTCCTGTTGGGGGTTCGATCCCACCACTGCCAGTGAGCTGGAACTGCTTCTTCTACCATGATCCTTCCCCTTTATCCCTCATCTCGATTCCGTTCCTGTTTCGACCCATAGGTACATCGGTTCCTAACACGAACCTTCATCCCGACTTTTTACACGATGCATGCATCATGGTCACTCGACAATTGCTAACCCCCTGCTCATGTGTCTACACAGCCTCCATGAAACAAGGCCCCTGCACGATTCAGGCTCCTTCCACACTGCAATCCACTATCATTCTGCTGATTCCAAGCACCACCTTTGTAGGACCTATGCTCAGTCCGATTCCTTTTTTCCTGTCGCGATTTTCACATCTTGGACTGGGCCCATGCACCCAGTCGGGGCCCTGTTTCGAACCACGATCTGCCTGCCGTCCTCTCCTTGTCATCGCTACATCGGTTCCTGCTAGTCGTTATCTCATGATACACCTTCGCTTTGGATGCTACCGACGACTCTTCTTCAACCTCAACCCTCTGCGCACGTTTCTGCGTAGCCTCCACAACGCTCGGTCTGTCGATTCCATCTATTGTCACGATGGAGACCGCCCAGTCCTCGATTCTACGATTCGGTTGCCACAACGATTACCACTTTACCCACGATTCCCCTGCCCTCGGCAGTCACTTTCTAATCAAGACACAAGGGGCGCACAGTACTCTGTCTCTTTGTCTGCTTTCCTGCACTATAACGGTACCATTCGTCTCTATCACGCATCGCTAATACATGTCTTACAATCTCCCCCACAAAGTGGATTGCCATTCGACAGCAACAAAACATTCTCGTCGACGTGCTTTGTGTGCAGCACAGATAAGAAGACCCTTTCTTCTCTACGACGCACACTGTTTACATCGCTCCAGATCGATTCCTGATTACCCGGTCCTTGTTTCCTGGTTCCCGATTACCGATCCTCGGTTCCTGGTTCCAAATTGTCTTCCTGATTACCATCTTTCTGCGGGTAAAGTGTGTGCCTTCTGACGGTTCGTCAATCCGCCTTCCCGATCCATGTTTCCCGTCTCTCTGGACCAGCCGGTCTCGGGCAACGTTGAGTTTTTAGAACTAGCAGCAGATCATGATACACTCAATCCTGGTTACCAGTTGGGAATCAGTTCCTGTCTGAACTCTCCATTCCTCCTCGACCGTGTAACACGGTGACTTCGTTCCCGGTTTCCTGTGGCCAGCCCAGGACCTACGATCCCTCAGCAAGGAACCTGCTCGCACAGAGGAACGTTACACCTGACTTAAAATCCAAGCTAAGTCTCGGACGAAAGCTACCAATTTTGCTTCGTCTTTTTTAACACGATTCCCTCACGTTCATCTCTAGCACACGATCCGCCCCTCTACAAACGCAATATAAATAAAATACGGCGGATTATGAACCTTTCTATTCCCAGTTACCACTGATGAATCCCTTTCTACTCCGAACCCTCGGTACCCCTTCTACTGCATGACACGGTTACCTCTTCTCCGATTCCCTGTAGCCAACCTGCGCCGAAACGTGACTTACGATCCCTCAGCGAGGAACTCGCCCGTGCAAAGGAGGCTTCTGCCAGACTCAAATTACAAGTCAAGACTCGCAGAGCTGCTGCTAAGAAGGCATCTTCTTCTACTCGACTCGTCTTCACGATCATCTTCTGTGATGAACGTGAGGGAATCGTGTTAAAAAAGACGAAGCAAAATTCAATGGACCTGTCTTCACGACCATCTCATAGCATTCGTTCCGCTCCACTTCGTGCTAGCGGTCCCGTTTAAAAAAAAAAAAGAAAAAAATTGTGAAACTGTGACTTCTTCGCCAGTTCCCTCCAGGGACCTACGAACCCTTAGTAAGGAACTTGCTTGCACAAAAATAACATTATAGAAGACTCTCAAGCTTCAGATTATGACTCGCAAGACGGCTGCTAAGCTACCTTTGTCTCACACAGGTTTCTCTTTTGAACTTGTCTTCTTGCTGGGCATCCGATCCGCCCCTCCTCAGGTTAGCAGTCCACTTGCTAGTTTACAAGTTCATAGCCTTATGAAGTCTCCACTTCGCGCCTTCAAGCAGAAGGCACCCCCAATTACCGGTTACACATTGGCTTGGTTCTCTAGCATTCCAAAACGACAGCAACGATCCACTGATGCCGGCACTGTACAAGCACCTGATTCTCCTACACCTCTGATTCATCTTGACACGACTCCTGCTCCCTTTTAGGAGCTTCCGCCTCAAGAGGAGATCATTCACGATTCCAGATCATATTTTCATGATTCATGATCCCCCATTTTGTGGTGATCTCGATCTCTCTGTGATCCCTCTCCCTGAATTACTCAAACTAAAAGTCGAGGGAATAGTTCCCGATTGCCTTTTATACAAACCCAGCAAAATAACATCCTCAAAAAAAAAAAACCCATCTCTTCACGAACCACGAACATTGCAGTTCCCTTGGTTGCGCCACCGATTCCTGATCCACTCAACAACTGTTCACGGTTGCCTGAATCGCGCCGACCACAACAAACAACGCCACCTGCTGCACTCTTTCTTCCAGCCTCGGCCTTGCGTGAAGCCCTTACTTACTCGTGGGGTTCACTTGTTAGCAAGAGTTCAAGACAACAATCGGCAATGGGTGTCACCAATCCCAACCTCTCTCAACGCTTCCACAACGCACCGTCAACCGCACAGTATCGTTCTTCCGCGGTTCCCTCATCTTCATCACGAGAACTTTCTCCAACAGTTACTGCATTACATGAAGCTGCCCCACCTCCTTTGCCCTCACCACTCAAGGATCCTTCGATTGCGGCGTCACTTGCGCACTGCCCGCTTACCGATTCCCCTTTTTACTTCGGAAGCACGGCTCCTAACATAGTATGATGCCTCATCTCGACGCCTTCCAAGCTCACCTTGCTATTCAGCCTGACAGTATGATGATGCCCCTGAGTTCCTACCTGCCCTCTTGTCCCTTCCGCCACCCGGACGACCATTGGATTACGTGGCTTCGCCAATACATCATCTTTATGTATTTTTCGCATAACTTTGGTCATATTTGACTTTCGTCACCCAGTTCTTACGAAAGATCGATTACCACCATACACTTGCTTATGCAACAATCCCCTTCTACACTGACACCCGGTTCCCTCATGCTGCAGACTGTGCAAACGACGTGATTCCATGCGAATCACGATGCCTCACCCTACTAGTTCTACATGTTTCGTCGATTCACTCAAGTACCGTTCCTCAAGTTTCGTCAATTCTCCTTCCGAACAATGTGAACAGGTCTTACAATTTATTTCTTGTTCTACCTTATCCCCCACAGGTTGTAGGACTCCTTACTGCGAAAACTGTTCTGTCTCCTGTATCCACTCTGAAGAATGAATCTCTTACAGTTCGCACCCTTAGCCTCCCATGCATATGATACATTCGATTCCGTACCGCTTCTTTCTTATCATGTTCCGTTGTGGGTATAGTTTTGGCCGTAAGGTTGTCTTATCCGGGACTTGTTCCTTGGGGGTGCTGGCTCGTAAGGCGGGATACTCCAACCTAGTCCTCTTCCTAGGTGACGAAGTCCGCTATAAAAAAGGTAATGTATATTTTCATCGGCTATAAAAAGACTAAAATACCAGGGCCTGCACCTGGTTGATTTTAGTTTTTATTGGCTAACTGAAAATATACATTACCCTTAATCCCGCCCGGCCTTCCCTCCATGAACTAGATTCTGGGTGAGGGAGAAATGATGTGGTTTGGCTTGCGCAGTATGCTTATATAGACTGACCCAAGCCCGTGCGTGTGCAGAACTATTACGAGCCCAGCAGGGAATCCAACCTTCAAACTTCTAGGCAAAATAAGCTCAAAAGAGGGAAACTGCTATAAAAAAGGTAATATATATTTTCAGTTAGGCAATAAAAACTAAAATCAACCAGGTGCAGGCCCTGGTATTTTAGTCTTTTCAGGGCACAAGAAGTGTGCCCTTAAATCACAGGTATAAAGTTTTGTGCGGAAGATTTGTAACGACGGTGCCGAAACAATGTCATTTGGAAGCGAGTTCCAAACTGGAACCACTCTCAGACCAAAAAATGCTCTCCTGCAATTCAGGTTACACCTGGGATTCACGAGCCTGATTTCCCCGGGTTGGAGTCTCAGTACTAAAATCAAAGTGAGTAAATCAGTCTGGCATAAACAGTGAATAATTTTGAAAGTAAGGATGAGATCAGCCTTCAGACATCTACATTCGGGGGGTGTCGAGTTTGAGCTCGCAATAAGGTTTCGTACCTAGTCCAGGAAATCGTTTTATGTATCTCCTCTGGATCACAAGCTTAACTGGTCCAGAGGACGTTACATGATCTGCCATTCCTGACATTCTTACTTAAAGTATCCTTTCCATGTAACCTTCATAGACAGGACTCAATGCGCTTAATAGCAGGCATCATGATACTGCAGCAGAACTCTTTAATAGAGTTTTTTGACTTGTATAGACTAGCGAGGGAGTACGTAAATGTAATGGCATCTTGGTCCTAGTATTACAACAGCATTTGTTTTAGCCATCGTATTTTAAAATAGATTGATGGTAACGGATTGACTAACTTATTACAGGTGTCCTTGACATGAAGAAAATATCGAAAAGTATTGATAGTTATCTATTTTTTAATATATCCCTTTAAACGTATTCCAACACGATAATATCTTTACTTATCCTTCAATAAACTTCAACCATTGTTTGAAGAAAAGTCACGCGCAATGTTTTAGGTATCATTTTGTGTGATAGAAGTTGAACATTAATTACTGAATAATCTCTCAGTATAATGATTAGGACTAAAATGTTGAGCGAGTCAGAATCCCTGAATTTCCCTGAATAATCATTAGAACTAATGCCGGAGTAAGGATGTATACTTAAAGTTTGATAGTTGAGAGAGCTAGAATCCCTGAATTTCCCCGAATAATGATTAAAACTAATGCCAAAATAAGGATATCTGAATAAAGTTTGATAGTTCGGAGAGTCAGAATCCCTGAATTTTCCTTAATAATGATTGGAACTAATGCCGGAGTAAGGATGTGTGATTAAAGTTTGATAGTTGAGAAAGTCAGAATCCCAGAATTTCCCTGAATAATGATTAGAACTAATGACAGAGTTAAAGTGTCTGATTAAAGTTTGATAGTTGAGAGAGCCAGAATCCCTGAATACCACTGAATAATGTGTAGAACTAACGCCAGAGTAAGGAACCTGATTAAATATTTTTATAGTTGAGAATTCCTGGTATCCTTCCCTCAATTATACTGATTTGCAAACTTAAATCCTGAAATACGTCATAGAATGCATGTTGAAAATTTAGTTAATGTGGATAGTTGAGAGAGTCAGTCCCTGGAACCCCTCGATCAATTTTACTGATTTACAAACTTAAATCCTCAAATACGTCACAGAATGCATTTGGAAAATTTGATCTTAATTTGATAAATGGTTTCGAAAGTTATCGTGAAGACAGATAGACAGAAAAAAAAGTTACAAAATTTACAATGTTAAATTACAATATACGTGTACAATCGCAATTTACAATTGTAAACGCAACAAAACTGGGGCAAACAGAAAAAAAAAACACCATTCAAGACAATGGAAATAGGCACCTTTAACCTGAATCAAAAGAGATACAAAGCTTTAGCTGACTCGCCGTTTATGTGTGGCGAGTTTAAATTTAGTTGTCCCACGCTTTGTTTCTTGCAAATGAGAAAGTTAAAGGCGAAAAAACTAATTAGTGGGTGTAAACCTTTGTGGACTGAGGAATTTTTTTAATTATGGTTCCAGGGTGACTGGACATGCTGGAGGAAACAAACACACAAAAACACCCTTAGGCATGTAGGCTACAGTGTTTCAGAACAAAAACCTTACATCCTTAACAGAAATTGTAGCGGGAGGGTGAAAAGAAAAAAGATGAACACAGGCGAAATGTAGCACATATCACGAATCCAAAGCTTAAAGTAATTGTCAAGTATTTTGCGAATATTTAGACTTTTTAAAAATATCCTGTCCTTAACCTGGTGAGTTCTAAAACCTTAAGGAAGTTCTACGTAATGTAAATTTGAAGTTAGCTTGAAATTAATGTGATGTCAAATCTACAGAAATTCTAGAGGGGATTTTTGTTTCATTTATCCTCTTTTGCCTTAAAGTGACTAATGAGCCTCAACCATGGAGGTGCTGATGGTGTTTCCATCCTAGATGGCCTTTTTTTTAGACGTGTCGTCAGCTGGAGCCAGTTACCCAACAAGGGTACGGAACTCAAATGGATACTGTATTTATTTTTAATCTGAAATTAATTTACTTATAAATTTGTTTAACTGTAACTCCCGCCTTAGTTGTTTTTGTTTCTTTATTGCCAAAATATATTAATCTGATAATTTTGCATTACATTCCTCGAATGTGATGTTCCCCTGGAAGTTTATTCCGGTACGCAGACGCCTGCTTCCGTATCCCACTGCGCATGCGCGGCACAGTCCTCCCTTATAAAAGCGAGAGCGTGGACGCTTTCAGCATTCATTTTTTTCCAGAGGTGTCTCCACGCCACCTCGCTCCGTGGTTCCCCACCTGTCGTACGGAATTTGGATTCATCGCCGAAGATGGCCGCCGCTTCCGAAGCTCCCGCTTGATCGGCTGCTCTCCCTCACGCTCTTACTCACTTCGCCCGCGGCAACCGCTGGTTCTGACCTACACCTCGCTGTCGTCGGCCCAACCCTCTCAATGACACCCTCCGTTGTCACAGGTGAATACATCTCTTCTGACTCTCCCCGCCACGCGCGACAACGCACGCCAACCGCTGCCCCCTTGGATCCGTCGCCCCTACGGAACGACTTAAAACTTACCAAAGACAATCGGATCTACCGTCAAGCTACAGCTGCCTCCCGTTCTCCGAACCGCAATTCTTCCTTGGACTTGTCGTCAAATTCTTCCCGCATTGACCATAGCATCACTCGCTGCATTGTCCGGGACATCGTCCACGACACCGTCCGTAAGCTACAGGACAACCTGATGCTTCCACCATCATGTACGTCCTCGGTCCGTAACGCCCGTACTCAAGACTGGGTCACTTCAACATCCAGCCACAAAGGACACAACAGTGTCGCCACCTCTCCTCCGGGTGTCCTCAAGAAACGGCGAACGTACGACACATCACTGTTGGCCCGCCCGACGACACCTGCCGCTCCCGTCCCCATGGCAGAAAAGAGAATTAATTTCCCAGACGACACAACCGACGACGCGTCTCTGTCGCTTGGAGCGCTTCTCAAAACCGTCGAAGAAACCGTACCGGACTGCTTTTTATTCAAACCTTCACAGTCCGCCGATGCTCCCGTCATCCATCGGGGCCTCAAAACTGGATTTGGCTTCGCCCTGCGGGACAAAGCCCCCAAGCCACGTAACCTTCTCGGACGATCCACGACCTTGCTTACGTGTTTCCTCCGAAATGAAGGCTCTCTCCTCGGCAAAGGCGACCCCCTCATCCTCGACAAGGAGCCTCCTGGCCCACGCCCCGGACGCGAGAACAGCTTCTTCCGCCCGCTCGAGGATGGTGCCACTAACCCGCACAACTTTGACACTTACTCCGCATGCGAATTTCTCTGTAGTGAGATCAAAATGAACTTCGGGACCGCTCTCTCCAGCCGTCAACGCCTTGTGCGAAAAGCTCTCCTCGGACGCAAGTCCATAAGAAATTCCATAACCTGTCGTCCCTAATCTCCCAACTCTTCCATAAAGCAAGCTTCGCAACCTATCATTCCTTGAATTGGGCAACCAGAGCCCTATTTAACAACACCCTACTCCTTCGGGAAATTGCCCTTTCGTCCGCCAATAACCTAAACGTTTCAACACGTCACCGTCTCCGTAACCAACCCATCCATGAGTCGGACATTCTCTTCCGTGGCCTTATCCCGACTCTGGCCCCACACTTGGACATCTCAAGGAAGCCTAAACTCTTCGTCCAACCGCTCCTTTTAGAAGAACAAATAAGCTAATCCACGTCCTCCGGCAGACGACTGGTACAAAGCTTCGGCCACTCCGCCACCCAGCCGACCGAACGACAACTCCTCCTTTCAGCCGTGAAATCAACAGCCCTTTCGGCCCGGACCTCCTCGCTCCCGCTCCGGCCAATGTAACCAGCAGAAGCAAGCCGCAACCCCCGACCGCCGCAGCCGTCTTTCATCACCAGGGGGGCAGGAGTAACTGTCGTAGGAACCAGTAATGACGTCTCCCGCCTTTCCTGTCATCCAGTCGGTACAAGACTCCACCACTTCTTCCCGGCTTGGCAGGAACTAACTCACAACTTGGCATTTCTATCAATCATAAAACACGGCTTTCGGCCGACTCTCCTAGACCCACTAACACTAACTGCTAACACCCTCCTCTCCGTGGAAGTTCTTGCCACCGATCACACAATCCCTTTCGTTCGAAGTCTCAGAACCCTTACGGAAAGCCGCAATGAAGATATGCCACAACCCAGGCCCAGGCTTTTACGGCTCCATTTTCACCCGGCCAAAGAAGTCAGGAGGCTTTTGTCTGATCTTCAACATGAAACCGCTCAACAAATACATTCACAACGAACGCTTCAAAATGGAAACTCTCGAGTCCATTCGCCTCTCGTTCAAACAACACGACTGGACAGTTTCGATCGACCTGGAAAACGCCTATCTCCACGTCCCCCTCCATCCGTCGATCACTCATCTTTTCCGATTCATCTACGACCGAAAGGTCTACGAATTCTTCTGTCTTCCCTTCGGACTAAATGTGGCTCCTAGGATTTTTACCATGATCTTAAACCAGTCCTGGCAAATCTTCACCAACAACAAATCCAGGCTAGCCTCTACTTAGATGACTGGGCTCTCAACAATCCAAACCCCCACACTCTGGAACTCAACAGAGACAAGACCATCTCCCTATTAAACCACCTGGGTTTCGGTGTGAACTACGCAAAGTCTTGCCTCACTCCAGCTCAAACTTTTACGTTCCTCAGAGCTTCATTAGACCTACGAACAGCAAGAATATCTTCCTCACCGGACCGAATCGAGGACCTCCTTCGACACATCCGCCTCTTTCGGCAACAGACAAGCTTTTCTGCCCGGGAATTGAACTCCCTCAATGGGAAAATGGACGCAATGGCGAACCTTGTCCCTTACGGCCAATGGATGGTCAGGCCTCTTCATCACCACCGAATAGACAACTGGTCCATCAACCAAAACCAACCCGACAAACTGAACCCATTCAACAACGATTTCCCCTTCGAAACCTTTCTATGGCGGTCCGACATCACGAACCTGACGAAGTCACTACCACTCCAAGAACCTCCACCCGACCTCATCTTCACAGATGCTTTAAAAACCAACTGGGGCTCACACCTAGGCATCCAGGAAATTTTCGGCCTTTGGCCAACACCATGCGAAGACCACATCAACATTCTCGAGCTTCGAGCAATCCTGCTTGCCCTTCAACACTTTCTCCCACAAATCCAAAACAAAGTAGTCCAGGTCCAAGCCGACAACACGACAGCCCTGGATTACATCAAAAAGAAAGGCAGAACAAAAGTAAGATCACTATACAACCTAACTTCAGAAATCTTCAATCTGTTCATCCCGAACAACATCACCCTGCTGCAACTACATATCCCAGGCAACAGAAATGTGATTGCCGACTCTTTGTCACGCCAGAAACCACCAACGGGCGAATGGTGCCTCAAGAAATCCATTTGCGAATCTCTCTTCAACATCTGGGGCACACCGATGCTAGACCTTTTCGCCACGAAGCACAATGCCAGACTTCCCCACTACATCAGCCCGATACCGGACGAAGCCGCAGTTGCAGTAGACGCCCTGACGTTCTCATGGCACAACCTGTTTGCTTACCTCTTCCCTTCATCCAAACTACTTCCACAAGTTCTTCGGAAAATAGAAGAAAGCCAGAGCCTGTTCCTCCTAATAGCCCCTCTCTGGCCATCAGCAGCATGGTTTCCACTTCTCCTAGACCTAGTAATCGACTCTCCAAGAAGTCTACCCCTTCAACCAGATCTTCTGTCACAACAGAAAGGATCA
Organism: Lithobius niger; assembly: GCA_023313725.1. Classification (NCBI taxonomy): domain Eukaryota; kingdom Metazoa; phylum Arthropoda; class Chilopoda; order Lithobiomorpha; family Lithobiidae; genus Lithobius; species Lithobius niger. Next base: position 14,332 of record JAHWFP010080200.1, read on the forward strand.
AAGCTACACCCAAACCTTCCAAAGCTCAACTTACATGGGTGGCTACTATCGTCAACTCCTCAAGAAGGCGGGAATTCATCAAGAAGAAGCGGAACGCATCGCCTCACAGGCAACCAGAGACTGTACCAACCGCATGTACGACAGTCACTGGTCCAAATGGATTCATTGGTGTATCACAAAACATACAAATCCAATCGACCCCCCCCTTTACTCAACCTCCTGAAATTCTTCACAGACTTGTTCAACATCGACAAGCTGAAAGGGTCAACAATCCTCGTCTACTGCTCCGCCCTAACTCGCTCTTCAAAGCCGCCAACAGAACCAAAGTACTAGACGACTATCGCATCTCAGAATTACTACGATCTTTTGAAAACGAACGCCCTACAACCAGACGAACCGTAACCGATTGGGACCTATCCCTTGTCCTACAATCTCTAATGGAGGAACCATATGAACCCATGCAAGACAGCTCTCTTCATCTCATGCCCGCAAAACTGTCTTTCTCGTGACCCTGGCAGCCAGTCTAAGATGTTCCGAAATCCAAGCTCTCTCTGCAGACCCAGCCTACTGCATTTTCGGCCCTAACTTCTCCTCTGTCACACTTCACCCAAGAGCATCCTTCAGAGCAAAAACATAGAACCATCAGAACCATCAAAACCGATCACGTGTCCAGCCCTTTCTAACCTTGTAGACAACGATCCCGAACGCCTCCTCTGTCCTCTGTCCGGTCTACCTAGCCCGAACGCAGTACGAAGACATCCGTAGAGGCAGAACCCAACTCTTTCTCCCTGTTCACCTCCAAAATGGCGAAACTTCAGCATCTATGATATCACGTTGGATAAGGAAAACAATCGAGGCATCTTACGATAAACATGACATGAGTAAGAGCATGAGGGTGACGGCACATGAGGTAAGAGCAATCTCCACATCATGGGCCCACCACAACGCCACCCCAATCGAAGAAATCCTGGCAACAGCATCCTGGCGTCATCAATGAACCTTCACCTCCCACTACCTGAGGGATATGTCAAGGGAAGAAACAGGACTACACCGGCTGGGACCAATCGTCGTAGCCAGAACCATGGTCAAGCCCTCTTATGCACTCAGAACGAAGCAAGCCATCCATGAAGGAAGCAAGCCATCCAGAAGGAAGCAAGACCTAAACAACGGTCCTTTTCAGGACCACCAATCCCTACGAAAGAGATCCAAATTCCTGTTGCCACACTGTTTTGAATAAAGTGCAATTTTTCTCTTCCAGATAACAATTTGGAGGCTAAGCCTGCTTGCATCCCGGGGCGCCAGTCAGAGCGGTGCCTGCCACCAAACTTTGACGAGGTCAGCTGATAATGCAAAATTATCAGGTTAATATGTTTTGGCAATAAAGAAAGAACATTTTGCCGATCCCCAGCCAGGCCGGCTAAAAATGGTTTCTTTTTGTCTAAAACATACTTAACCTAACTCCCGCCCTACCTCCCCTCTCAAGTCACTGCCTAACAAAATTCAGAGTAAAATGAATGCCGAAAGCATCCACTCTCTCGCTTTTATAAGGGAGGACTGCACCACGCATGTGCAGTGGGATATGCAAGCAGGCGTCTGCGCACCGGAATGTAATGCAAAATTATCAGGTTGAGTATGTTTTAGGCAAAAAGAAACCATTTTAGCCGGCCTGGCTGGGGGGGCCCGCAAAATGTTCTTTTTAAAAAACGTAGGTGTATCGTTAAATACTGACACGTTTAAGGGCAGCACATGGTGTTATTTTTCTCGATTCTCTGTGACGAGACGAGTCTTAATCCTGTCATTATGAGGGCAAGACTGTAGTCTTGGAGGCTTTCGTTTGGCACCGTTAATCCCAATATTAATCCTAATATAACATTTTGTCGTTTTTTCTCATTTGAGTTGTGCTTTGTCCATGGCCTCTTCAAAGGAGTTAGACAATACTATCTTCGGAATATGACGAACTTGCTGCGAAGGTGAAAAGATTACTTCATTTGAAACTGTCCAGCTGAGATGGGAGCGCCTGGCTTCGTTGGTTCAATTAAGCTGCGCCTGTTGTCAGCTTCTCCGCCGACACATTCGTGGTTTGATATTTGTGCCTCCGCCAGTCTTAACGCAATTTTCTAATCCAGTGCCGTCGTTTAATCTTTAAACCGTCGTTAAGTAACGAATTTGCCATCATGTTACAGCATAGTGCGTTTGCTGCCTATCGACTTGTCCTTTGGACTATGTTGTTGAAATGGATGTTTCCTGTCCTAGCGGCATGCAACTCATTCGCGTATGGATGTCGGCCTGGGTTCATTATAAAGCTAGCTTTAAGCAAGATATTGATGTTATTTATTAAGTCAGCCATCAAGGTTATTCACTAACTGACTAATTGGTGTGATTTATTAAGTCAGTCGTCTGCGACGGTATTTCGTATATAAATACTTATAGAATAGAGGCAACCTCGCGTTGTTTTGTTGTAAAATTACGTACATTGTGAATAAATCCCTTTATTGTTGTTAAGAAAAATAAACAACGTTATGTTCAATGCAATGTTTTCGATCTAACCCAGGCCCTAGCCTCTCTAGTCCTTAACGCCTTACCGCAGCGTCAACTTCGAACATCTGCTACCTTCCAACTCCCTCCCTTACGCCCCTAGACAGCCATAACTGTTAATCACAGTTAAGCGTTAACCCTCCCCACCCAAAGGCGTTACATAAACTTGTACAGTACACTGTTACAGGATAGCCTTTATATTTAATATTATATTGTGTGGAAGGCAAACATTGAAAGGGTTTTTATTTGGAAATGTTACGTCGTTGATGAAACTATCAAACTGTGGGAGAGAAGTAAAGCACAAGCGATAGCAAAATATCAAAAAACAATAATCACCACGTTTACGTTTTGTACGCTTAGATTTCAAAATAAAGGATATTTACCGTTCCAATATCCTTGCGAGATTTCGACAGCAGGTTTTCTGAAGTTGGAGGGGCTCAGAACGACTGTCTTCATCAGGCTACCACATCACCGCTTACTTCGTCGTGAACGTTCGTCTGCTATCGTAACTTGAAGGCCAGTGCACCACTTCTCCCGCAGCAACTTATTAAACTCTCCTCTCAGCAGGAACTGAATGTTTGGGTTTGAAAACCTGACTGTCGAAAATTCGCAAGGATATTGGAACGGTAAATATCCTTTATTTTGAAATCTAAGCGTACAAAACGTAAACATGGACTCGAATTTTCATAGTAAGCGATGTGACATTTTAAAAATAATCACCACAACTCTGTAAACTAATATTGGAATTACTAATCCTAATCTTTTTTAATCTCTTTTGCAGACGAATGCCTTTAATTCTACTTTTAAGAAACTAAGGACGTGGCAATATGTATAGGTTCTTTGCTCCTACCGTATTCTAGCAATTATTTTCGTAATGTAGGCTAATTACACACAAGCCAGAGAGCTGCAAAACAAAAACCAGCAACGCAACAAAATATTCGACAACGTTGGCGTTAAAAATATCCAGTAAGACGTTACAAAGGAAACGGAGGGAGAGGGGAGGGGAGGAGGCTTATATAAACGGTTACTGCCTGCTTCGCTAAATCCCGTTTTGCCAAAAAGAAAGCAGATTAACAGCTTTTGCCTCAGGGGCCAATACCGTTTCGCCAAATACCGTCCACAAAATTTTAGGCATACGAAACATTAGGCATACGAAACATTTAAATACGAACATTTATAACATGATAATGGTCAGATTATGGTCAAACACCCGTTTTGCAGAATCCCGTTTTGCAGAATAATTTGTTTCAAATTACGTAACTCGCTCACGCTGCCGCACTCGCTGCCGCTAACAACACAACATCAGAAACCGCAACTAATTTCAAATAACCTCCAATTAGGCATGCCTCTTTAACTTCTACAATGTTAAATTTTTGAAGAATATTTTGATTTTATGAAACGGGATTCTCCAGGACGGGAATTCCCGTTTGGAAAGGGTAACTGTCGTGTTTATAACTAACTATTCTTAAAAGAGAACCTTGGCATTGACGTTCTGACGACCAAGCATTCTAAACAATATTTTAAAGTTCAGATTTTTCCATCTGTTTTACAAGTGTTCAAAACGCTTATAAATCCATTGGTCTTATTCTACCACTGCTTGTTTTTGTTAAATGTTTGCCATTTAAAGCCCCATTAGATAGAAATAAGGTATTAAATTTCTTGTACGTAAAATTTGTCAAATTCGTTTTGGTGAAACGGGATTGGCCCCTGAGGGTAATGCTGTTATCTGCTTTTTTCTGGCGAAACGGGATTTGGCGAAACCAGAGTTCACCATATAAACGCGGAGGAAGAGGTTTAGTAATAATTCCTTTTCTTTACTAGCATTCCTTCTTCCCTTCCTAATGTTGATCCCTCCCGTTCGTTTTTACAAAGGCCCGACTGTACTACGTTATTTGTATCGCATTATTTTTTTTTCCTGGTGATCAGACCGCCGACCTATGTTGCCGTACGCAAACATGATTAAATGGAATTCAGCTACTAAGTGATAGAAGCTGTGACCATTCCTATGCAGGAAGGAAATAATATTTTAACATACAGGAACCTAGTCAGCGAAAAAAATAAAGTATAAAGTTTGAGCTGAAGTAAATAATACGTAGGTCTAGGAGGGAGAGTAAAAACACACCTTTAAAAGCGCCATCTCACGCAACGCAGACTCAGCACTACAGGGGCAGCCAGAAAGTATGCTGATGTGGCGAACCATCGACCACAGATGAGACTTTTGGGAAGCCCGTTTCAAGTAAGTCTTTTCTGGAGCCTTACCGTCAAACGACCAGAGATGGATAGCTATTAGGTTCTACCACCGTCCTAAAACTGCTGTCAGGCGTAATTTTGGCCCATTTCAGCTTGGGCTCGTCAATGGCAGGCGCCCAGTGTAAATAATTCCACAGGATTAGGGATAAGGTTGATTGGAATGAATAATAGATTACCCCCGACCAAAAGGCAATCTCTTCTTCGAGCTTTCCCCCTTCCAAGTTGTGGATGCAACCATCTTAGAATACGACGTCGGTTGGTTGGTTCAGCCAGGAGGTAAGGATGAGGGAGAAGAGGAGGGTGGGTTGGGGAGGGGCTGGGAGGGGTAGGGAAAGAGTGGGGGGTTCTTGGAGTAAGGGGGTTCAACTTGGCCGCGCTTTCAATCCACTTATCGCACCACAAATCTGGCGATGTGTCACGACTCGGTGGTTCAGCAATACGACAGAGTAATTCGGGGAAAAGGGAAATGTCAGGCGTGGAATCCAAGAAGTAAATAACGCCCGGCTTTACTCTTCCCGGATTTGCCTGCGTGGGAATAGAAAAAGGCTCGCCCCGGGAAAAGAAGGTATATTATAATGTAACACGGTGGACTGAACACTGCATATTATACTTCATTATATAATCGTAGATGGGGCATTTGTCATAGGACTTCGTGTGTGCAGAACAATGGAATGGGACAAAGCGGGCATTTTCACCATGTGAAATTGTCTACAATTTGGCAAACAGGGTTTTTACGTAACCTGAAAAACCTAGAATACGTGGGGAAATTCAGGGAAAATTATAATTAGATAAAAAGCCAAGAAAAAGTGAGTATACGCTAAGTAAAGCTAAAGATCCAGGAATATTCCCCTTTAATTTAATAGTTTACTTCACTATAGTTTTAATAAAGAAATAATAATATAATAATAATATAGGTTTATTGCAAAAGCAACTGGAGCGACAAAGACCGGGTGGTCACTGACTGCCGTCTGATGTTAAAACTAAAAAATGTTAAATTATAAAAGTTAAACAGTTAAAAGTTTAAAACAAGGACGGTGGCTCGGTTGCAGAGGAGGGGTTGATGGTATTGGGTTGGGGACACGAATGCCTTACCACCAAGGTTAGACCTACCAGGGCCACAGTGGTCCCCGATGGTATCGTCAAACGTGAGGGACAAGTGAGGGGAAAAGCCGGGTAACGTTACCAATGTTTCTTTAAAAAATAATAAAATAATGCTTCGTAGTTTATAGCTTGGCTAATACCAATTGTCAATCTTCATAACGATAATAAAAATAATAAAACAATGAAATGCATGAAACTGGTGAAGTTAAAGTTAAAAACTGAAGTGGGAAGTAAAACAAGACCTATTTACAATTTTAAAAAAAATGTATATAAGAATAATAAAAAATAAAAATCATTTGCTTTGGCATTTTCGGTCACAGAGGGAACAAATTTACGAACTAAAAACAAACGCCGAACTAAGACCAGGAAATTTTTCTAGGTAGGATCATGAAAACGTTGAAAAAGTCAGGGTACAACAATAGGATGAAGTAATCCGGAGAAAACAGGAGTGTCGGGCATGGAATGTGAATGAAATGGTATATAATAGTGTAACACGGTGGACTGTACACTGCATATTATACTACGTTATATAGTCGTAGATGGGACGTTTGTCATAGGACATCGTGTGCGCAGAACAATGGAATGGGGCGAACCGGTAATTTTCACCATGAGAAATTGTCCACATTTTGCTAAACAGGGTTTTTACTTAACCTGAAAAACCTAGAATAAGTGGGAAATTCAGGGAAAATTATAAGAAGTCAGAAAAAGTCTGAGAATACGCAACTAAAGTTGAAGGTCCAGGAATGTGCTCCTTTAATTTAATGTTTGCTACACTATAGTTTTAATAAATAAATCATTTGCTTTAGCATTTTTGGTCACATAGGGGACAAATTACGAACTACAAACAAATGCTAAACAAAGGCCAGGAAATTTTTCTAGATATGGATAGGAAAATGCCGGAAAAGTAATCAGGATAGTAATAGGAAAGTAATATGGTAATCAGGAGAAAACGGGAATAAACAGGAATGTCGGGCATGGAATGGGAACAAAATGTTATGCTGCAGCCATACTGCGAGGCGTTTTTTTTAATACAATAGCATGCACGGAATTTAGAATGCAGTAAATAGTTAACCACTTTCCCTGTGAAGGCATGCAGGTTGAAAAACTAGCTGTACAAAAACCTCGGATAATGTTCCTTTAAGGACAGCGCTTACTTAAATACCCCATGCCAAATGAAACGGTTAAAAATTATAGTCACAACCAAAGTCGTTGGAACAATCAATGCCAAGTAAAAACTAATCAAATATAGGCCTAACCTTTCCTTAAAGAATCTAAAGTATCTAATTTAGCTTATCATTCTTTACAAGTGAATAATTAGACCTTTACCAAAGCGACTCAAACAAGACACGCACACTGCACAGCGTAGTAGGCTAAGCGTAATTCTGTAGAAAGGTGAATGTGTGTCTTGTCTTGTTGGAGTATTGTGCCTTTTAGTAGAATTTTGACAAGAATTGTCTACGGTTTTTTCAGTAGAGGGGGACTTAACACTGTCAATTCTGTTGAGGCTTAATTTGTTTTATGTGAAACCGTAATGGCTGGTCTGGGCTTGCTCTCACGGCGGACTGGGCCAGCAACGAATTTTATAGCGTGAACTTAGTACAAGCATACACGAACCTTAAATCTTTAAAAATTGGTACGTTGTAGGGCAGAGATGATATTTCAGCGAGACTGTTGTTCGGGGGTCCAAGATCGTCAGTTATTGCGGGGGCGAGGGGGGGGGGGGAGCAGAAAGAAATAACAGACTCCAATTGGCATGCTTCATTTAATAAAGGAAGTAGGTGCGTCGGCTACAGGTCCGCAACTGTTTTGCCACTTTTTCTCAGATTTTGCATGCATAGCGGTTTTTTCCTTGTGTTGTGTTGTGTCTCTGATGTATAGGTATTGTAGGTTAGGTTAGTTAGGTCAGTTGCCGTGGGCCGAATTTTGTCGAACTGTCATTTTTGTATGTCAGTTGCAGGAGACGAATTTCCTATAGGGAAACGAGCATCGCTATAGTGGTGAATCACGTGATCAGATTGGCCATTCAGAGTGTTGGGCATGCTAGTGACTAATTTGATCACGTGATTGAACACACCAATCACACCACGCGACACATACCTAAGGCGTACATGTCGTGGATATACGCAGCCGCTACGATTAATAAAACTCCCATAGTTTGTCACAGTAGGTGACTAAGAGATGGGTGTTCCGGTAAAGAAAATATATACAATGGGAGCCCCGGTGTCACGTACCAGTGCTACCGTTCAGCGGCCTATTGCTTGCCACGTGAATGTGTGTTGGTTTTTATAATTACACAATTTTCTACATCTATTATAAAATCGGAAAGTTAGAAAAAAAACTCGTTTACCTCTTCATAATTTTCTTCTGCAACCAGGGAGAATTCAGCTATATAACACAACTTTTTTTTTTTGTATTGGTTCAGGGCCTCGCCTTTCAATGAAATGCACTTTCGAACTCGCGTCACAAACACAAGCAGAGGAACAAACAAATAAAAAAAAAATCATAACTTAAAGCCAGCAGTTCTGTTTGAAATAAGATATCAATAGAACTGTAATCGGTTATTGTTTAGACAGATGGTGAAGCCAGATGGGTATTATCTGATGTCAAATCAACAACGGCCGAAAGAAAGGAAGCGAGAAGGATGGTGGAGGAGAAGAAGAAGCTCAGCCAGCGAGCGAAGAAAATTTGTTCGTTTTTTTTTTTAGCCGGAGGGGTTTTGAGAATTGAACAAGTCCAGCTGAGGCAAGCGAACGGCAGCAAGACAAAACAGAAATAACGAAAGAAAGGAAAAGAAGGAACGAAAAAAGAAAGAAAGTCTGTAAGGTTGAGATGTTAGTGGAACGGTCAGTTGCGTGGGCATGTGTGTGTGTGAGAGTGTTTGCTGTTGGTCCGTTCTTTCTTTCCGAAACGTCTAAGCGAAATCTCAAGCGAACCCCCGCAAGTGGTGTCCGGAGACTGATGGATCCCTAGGGCCAGTGTGCAATGGATTTGGTCAGATGGAACGGTCAGTGTTTACCTTGCCTTTCCCCCTTGCGCCTTCACCCGGTCCAAGGCCAGAGTCAGCCGGTCGCAATCTGCCACATTCATCACGATCAATGGACGAACCCCAACGGTTCCCTATACCAATCCCGGCCTAGGAATCCTTTCTCTAATTACGGTCGCTGCAAGTTATTGCTTTTTAATTGCAGATTGATGGGATAAAGCACACGAGGGGTTTGGTTTGGTTTGAGTGGGGTGGGTAGGGAGGATTGTCGCAGCAGGAAACCTAAGTGGATGTATTGTGTCGCATACTGGGATTTGCGTACAATTTTCTGGGAATTCCTCAGTCTACAATGGTGGCAGTGGTGGGAAAAGAGGATAAGGGTTGGTTTGTTGATGGTGAGTATGTGAGAATGCGGACTAGTGCTTTGGGTAAAATCCTGTTTATTGCTGCCGTGTCTCTTACTTTTCGAGTGAAATTGCGGAGGTGAACGCTAGTGGTCTGCACTCTGCACCCCTTTCCATCTCTCTCACCACCCGCACACACATGGCGGTGCTTCTCTGAGGTTACCTGGATTAACATAGAAACGGGCGTGATGGTCATGTTGGTTGTGAATGAGCAAGTGGGCCAATATGTGCTGCAAGACCAAAGTTATTTACGTTATACACAAAGGGTATTAGACGACAGGAGTTCTGAAGAAGATAAAACTTGTTACGTAGAAAAATAACTTCAATCTTTGAAAACAGAATTACATGTAATTTGATAATAAATTTGTGTTTTAGAATTTGGACAATGGTTACTTCTGGTGCCTTGCTTGTGATTCAGCACAAACAAGTTCGAATTCATACAAATAGAAACTAAAGTGTTGCTATACTTTAGGAATATGATGGACACTTAAAGTTATTAACAACCTGCTGTGATTCAGCAGTATTCTATTTTTGTATTTAAAAAGTATAATTTTATAATAGTGCAGATTTTATTTTCTAAACAGTTCCTCTGCGTTTGTAATCATAAGTGTATTGTGAGCAGTATCTGATGCATAAATTCGTTTAATATTTAAAATTGCATTAAATCTGATCTCTAAGCTCTTTTTCCGAATCTTTTCCTCAAAGATGGCAGCTTCCAATATTAACCATGATTCTGGCGTGCGGCAGCTTTTTTTTTTTTGGTGTACAATATAGATTGTAACACTGCCGTTATTTGTGGCTAATCCGCTTGGCGTAATTTCTCTTAAATTTGGCGAAGTCTTACTTCCGGCACGATATTTGTTGTGAATGATCATTCTGTCAGCGCTTCATGAACTAAGCCTAATAAAGACGGAATTGTATAAGATAAGATAAGATAAGATAAGATAAGATAAGTTTATTGCCCGAAAAAAGACAACGGGAAAACAGGAAGGGATCTGTGTGATCCACTAACACCTGACCCAATTTATACCACCCTAACACAAAACAGCAATAAAACAAACACGGTGTTGCCACAAAAACACCTAAAAACACTAAAAACACTTTAAAAACGAAGAGAGGTCAATCTTTTTGAGCCCCTGTTTAAATGTGTACAGATTGGTCGAGGCCACCAGCTCGGAAGGAAGACTATTCCACGGGTATACCACACGATTAGCAAAGAAATATTTAGTGCAGTCCTTTTTAGTTACTGCAACAGTGAGTTTCATGGGATGACCCCTAGTATACTCGTTCCCACGTATTTTAAAAAATAGCTTGGGTTCAATATCGACGAGTCCTCGCAGAATGGAGAAAGTGAGAATTAGGTCCGCATGAAGACGTCGTAATTCAAGCGATTCAAGACCTAGGTCAGTTAAACGCTGCTTATACGACAGATTATAATAACCTCGGATGTATTTTGTGAAGGATCTCTGTACAGATTCCAGCAATTTTATATCCTTAATGTGATGTGGCGACCATACTGGGCTTGCGTATTCCAGAATAGGTCGTACATAGACAGTAAAAGCCCTAGCCAAAGTTAAGGCATCACCAGATAAAAAACAACGCTTAATCAAGTAACCTAGTCGCTTTGCACGAGAGACCAACAAGGTGCAATGATTCGAGAAATTTAAATCGGAGGTCAAATATACTCCGAGATCCTTTATACAATATTCAGACTTAAGGCATGAATTAGCCAATATGTATTTATAGTTTAGGTTTTTGCTGCCAAGTTGGAGCGTTAAACATTTCTGAGTGTTTATCGGCAGTTGCCAGTCAGAAGACCAAGTGTTTACAGTTTCAAGAGCAGATTGTAGAGATATATGGTCATTTTCGGTTTTAATTTCACGATAAAGTTTAACATCATCAGCGAATTTTGGCATTTTAACACTGCTGTCATTTAGTATTAAATCAGAGATGAAAATTAAAAACAACAGGGGTCCCAATACGGAGCCCTGTGGCACCCCGCTAGTAACTGGGCGTGGGTCGGAGACAGACTCCCCGACCACAACCGATTGTACTCTATTATTTAGAAAGTCCTTAATCCAAGCCAGGATTTGTTTATCAAGTCCAACCATTTTTAGTTTATCCAGAAGTTTACTATGTACCACAGAGTCGAACGCTTTCGCAAAGTCGACACAAATGACATCAACCGGAATACCACTCTCGAGCGACTTTGTCCAATCATTTACACAGCTCAATAACTGCATGGTAGTTGAGCGGCCAGGCAAAAACCCGAACTGGTCATCGGGGACCATGTGAAGCCTGTAGAGGTGATTAAGGATAGCATCACGAATAATCTTTTCGAGAATTCTGCAAGGGATGCAGGTGAGAGAAATTGGGCGATAGTTTGCCGGATCTGCTGTGTTACCCTTTTTAAAGATTGGGCTAACTCTTGCAAACCTCCAAGCATTTGGGATGGTTCCCTGTTCAAATGACGATTTCAAGATTAGAAATAAAGGATAAAAAAGCTCATTGGATAATTTCTTATAAAATATAGAGCTAAAGCCGTCTGGGCAGATGGCAGAACTATTTTTTAAACAATTTAATTTTGTGAGAATAGTTTGTGGTGAAAACTCAAGAACATCAATTACTGGTAAATTCATCTGTGACAATCGATTTGTGGATTCTAAAGGAACTATATTTACAGTGTTGTTATCAAGCACGAAATTTGAACAGAAAACTTGATTTAGGGCATTTGCTTTATCAAGTTCGTTTACTAAGAGTCCATCGTTAAAATGCAAAGGCGGAATTTTCCTAGAAATCTGTGTGTTACGTTTAACGTGTTTATAAATAGCGCTCATGGTCCCCTCCTGCAGGATCTTGTGTTCACATTTTATCACATGCTCCTTCCACATCGATTTTAATTTTACTCTGCACGTCTTATATAACTCGATGTTAGTCTCACTATTTCCATGCTTAAGGCGTTTCCAAAGCTTCTTTTTGAGAGCGGTTTGCTTTTTTATTGCACGAGGTATACTATAGGTTTTATTATTTCTCTTTCGAACAAATTCGGTTGATTTACTCACGTGGACGGAAATAATATCAATAAATGAATTCCATTTGTTTTCTACAGTATTCAATTTGCTGAGACACGAGTCCCAGCAAACATTTTTAAAGTTTGCACGCAAGTTATCAAAATTTATTCTTTTAAAGTACTTTGTTTCTTCTCTTTTTTCGGATGTGTTATTGCAATTGATGCGGAAGGTTACCGTATTGTGGTCACTAGTACTAAAGTGTTCCACAACATCGGTGTCGAAAATAGCTCTTTCGTTATCGACCAATAAAAGGTCCAGAATATTATTTAACCTAGTCGGTTTTGTAACAAGTTGGTCGAGGCCTAGATCCATGATACAGTCTAAGAAAATTTGTTGAGTATCATTTGAGGAGGAGAGATTTGTCCAGTTTATGTAAGACATATTAAAATCACCAAGGACCAAATTAGTGATTAATGGATCCATGTTGGATCGAAGATAATTACATATACCGTCAACCTGTACTTTATCCCGACCATGTGGTACATAGCAGGAAGGTAATTTAATTTTATGAGCGAAAAGGACGACGCTAATAGCCTCAGAATCACTTGAAGACGCAACGGAACCCAACTCAATCGTGTCGCGTACAAAAACTGCGACACCCCCACCACGACCGTAACGGTCCCTTCTAAAAACAACGAAGGGCAAGCCGTGGACCAGCATTAAGTCAGAGATGGTGCCATCGAACCATGTCTCCACTACTACAACGATATCATAGGTTGGTTTAGATAGAAGGTTACGCAATTCAGGCAATTTCCCAACCGCACTCTGTGCATTAATTAAGCAACTCGAAACATCAAGATTCCTGGTTAGCACCTCACCACAGTGTGAAACTGGCTGTACATTGGTTTGAACATAATTTTGTAAGTTGAAGCCTGCATTGTCTGGTGTGTTACATTTCGACTGATTACCCTGGACAATCGAATCAGAAACTGTACCACTATACCACTTGAAATAAGTTTTGTGCAGTGGGACAACTGGACATACATTATGTCGATTAGAAATTAAAAGTTTTCCTCATAAGAGTAAAAGCCGTCACGAGAGTCAAATTTCAACCAATATGAGGCAATAGAACGTCTCAGTGCCGTCTTTCCCAAAACCGACAGATGTAAACCATCTGGTGCAAGCAAACGGTTATCCCTAGATATAAAATGCCAAAGAGAAATAAAGCCCAAACCTTTTGTTTTGCACATTGCTTGTATGTTTCCATTGCACCTTATTAGGTGAAGGCGTTGGTCTTGCAGATTTTTCGAAGCCCGGTTTGTTCATGGGAAGAGGCCAATAATGCATATGCGTAAATCAGGTTTTGTACTTCTAATTTGATCCACTAGCAACTCGAGTTTTTTTGCAAGACCAGATGGAGAATCTGAGCTAGTGTTATTAGTTCCCAGACATAAAACAAGTTTTGATGCGTTCACTTCAAAATTGACGATGTCTCTTATTGAGTTTGTTAAATTTTCTATTTTGAGTTTGTATTTTTAAGTTCAGATTAGTTTATTAGTTTTGTTACTAGGGATATTTCATCGTTTCAGTTCATCAACTACGTTTTTTTAATTCGTTAAATTGTGTGCAGTTAACTGGCCGTCTAAACATCATGAAACTCGGTGTCAGGCTAGGCCTCGTCCGTACAGGTGAGGCCACACTATAGTAAAAAGACTGACTCACATCTGCATGTGTAGACAGACCTTCGTGCAGATGAAATGACATAAAATGACATTTCCCATAAATGACATTTAATTTCCAGCACGATTCTGGCGTAATGGTCCTTTAGTCAATGCTTAACGAACTAAGCCGTACAGAGGTGAAATTGCATTTCTAAGTCAAAGTTATTTTTGCTGCTATTCTATTGTTTCATGATAATAAGAAGCACTAAGTCCTAAAATAAAATAGCACAATAGTGTTACAACGAATTACACTAATATTTCGACGTTTCGGGGCTCATAATCTGCCCCATTCTCAAACAAAGTTATTGTTGCCCTAATCTTCGTCACAAATACAAAAACAACGGAAAATATATAAAGGAAAGAAAGTTTTAAACCGGACGAGCGCCACTGCATCAGTATGGACAGAAACTTTGTGCGTTGTCATATAGAAAACCAGGATAGAGCTTAAGTCATGTAGCCATTTTTTCATTATTTGTAAAATTGTGTGTGGTACAAGTACGAGAGCTTTCAGCTTATATTGTTAATTGAGATCGACTATCGCTAAGCACTCATGAAGGCAGCGTTGCTACTATTATCAATGTGGTCAGTTCAGTGATCGTTAACGTATTGATACGCAATGTAAAAGTTAAACACATGCTAGTGTGTTGCGCCAAGTTAGGCAACAAACATAACGTTAATTCACTTGTCGAGGAAAACCATTGTCGCGTGGCGCCATAGCGTAAGTGTAAATTATTCTGAAATAGTTTTATACATTTGAGGCCTACGGCAAAAATAATAATGCGGTACAAATGTTTAAATTGTGTTAAAATCGAAAGCAATGACACTCCTGACAAAAATTAATACATTTAAGTGTGTCAGCATTCAATGCCAAAATCTGACCCTCACAAACGTTGCAAATGTGTAACTATAGCTTCTTCTTCCACCTAGCTAGTCTGCTCAGCCCCATGTTAAATCCCATAGAATGGTTATTCACCAATAACGAGATAATCGTAGGCTCCCTGCTACGAAATTGGACAATTTGCTGCAGTACGATACGAACTTCACACCTCTTCTGCAATGCAGCCTGGGGGTGTAACGGGAACAGTGTAGGAGGGAACGTAAGTACGAAAGTATTGTTATAACCATTGTTACTAAAAGTTCTAACAATGACAAAGTGCGTATCTATACACACGCTAGTGTGTCAATTTTTGGGGGGAATAATGTTGCCAAAAAATGGTGTACACGTCTTCCATTTCACGAAAAATACGGTAAACTATTAAAACCAAAAACTGGTAAAGAGGCCGCCAAGTTACGAATGGTTCGGCCTCTCAAAGTAGAGACATGAACTAATTAAATTTTGTTAAATTAAAATAAAACCAAACCAAAAAATGGTAAAGTGGTCGGCAAGTTATACTTTGTTTCGCTCACTCAATCAGCACATCCTGTGACTCGAATCATGCAGGATGCACCATTTTAAAAACTCGTTGCATGAAAGAATTATTCGATGACGAATAATGTTACTTCTGCGCCGAAGCCTGTTCTACCCATGCGTGATATAGGTTGCACCTTTTTAAAAATTGTTGCGGTCAGGCCTATCTTTTGTAAGTCATTGCTGCTTTAATTTAAATTTCTTTAAAACCTTTTCGTCTGGATACGTTTATGAACACTCATGATGTCAGTCTTAAACGCTGGTTTTCATTCACTTCGCTCACTCAATCAGCACACCCTGTTACTGAAATCCCTCCCCCAATGCTAATAACGCTCATTTAAGAATGGTTCAGCCTCTCAAGGGAGTGATATGCACTAAATAAAATAAAATAAAATAAAATTGAAATAAAACTAAACCCACTCAGCACATCTTGTCACTGAAATCACAGGATGCAACGTTTTAAAAACCGGCACGCTCAAGCATCGTTTGCAGTGAGGTCTATCTTTTGTTTATCAATGTAGCACCAATTTAAGTTTCTTTGAAACCCCCTTTTCGTCTAGTTGAACTTAGTGAAAACTCATGATGTCGGTCTTAAAACACTGATTTTCGTTCGCTTCGCTCACTCAATCAGCGCACCCTGTGACTGAAATGCCTTCCCCCTCTCCAACGCTAATTTAAGAATGGTTCGGCCTCTCAAGGAGGGATATGAACTAAATAATAAAAAAAAATTGAACGGATCTTGCTTCCAGAAATCGTGAATGTATAAATGAAAATTGTAAATAACTCGTCAGCGAAAATCATACACAAGAAATAACTAAGTACAATAAGTCACCTTTATACACTTACGTTTCATTAAAGCGATGAGATTCGGATTCGAACTGACGAACCAGTCCATCACCGGATCACTGCCATATCGCTTTTACCGATATGGTAACTACTCAACTGCCATAAGATAACTCACTGACCCAATTATTATTATTATTATTATTTTTATATATGCCCAATCCTTATGTTTACTTAACTGTCATGATGCAACCCTCCGACATCAATTTTTTATCCACTCGGCTATTTGGAATAATTTGCAGATTGGAAATAACTCGTGTAAACGTTGAGTTGACACGTAGTAAAACCCCACAAGAACTTATAAAGCCTCAATTTATACCTTCGGCCCTGGATGAACTGCTTTCATTTACTCGTAAAGGGTTGACGTTTTGTTCTGTTCGTGATTTTTGCCTATTGATTACCGTAAATTGCATAATCAATCTTTTGTTTTGTTTTAATGATCCTCATCCTTTGCTGGTATGGGTATGCCTTTCTGCCTGTCGCCACGAAAACTTTTCACCCCATTGACTGTGATTCAATTTAAATTTTGCGGATGCATTCTGCGCTACATACGATCCAGTTCAAATTTTACGAAAGCATGCTGCATTCGAAAATCAATAAAGTTGGGTAAACATAAACATCAAAACATTAAATTAATTAACATCATTAATCCTATGTTAACTCCCATCACTATTCTGGGAAATTAATCAGAAATATGCACAAGTAAAATACGTATAAAAGACCCATAAGACGAGGTGAATAAGCACGCGCATCACGTCTTTTCACCCATTGTTCCTTCAATTCAAATTTTACACATGCATTCTGCACTCAAAAATCGATCAAATTGGATAGACATCAATCAACAAAACATAAAAAATATTCTGACAATATTATCCTAATGTCAACTCCTATCATTGTTCAGGGAAATTAATCAGAAATAATTGTCCGAATAAAAGAATTAAAAAAGATACGTATACAAGACGACGACGTGAATAAGCACACGCATCACGCCTTTTCGCCCTTTGTTCGATTCAATTCTCAATTTTACGCATGCATTCTGTGCGCCATTATGTACTTCACACAATTCATGTCGAATATTACGCATGCATATGATGCATTCTGCTTTCGAAAATGAATAAAATAGGGCAAACATCTAACATCAAAACATCAAAATTATTCTGACATCGTTAGTCCTACGTCTACTCCTATCACCTAGGAAATTAATCATAAATTTATACACACTAAGTAAAGCACGTATAAAAGACACATAAAACAACACGATTAAGCACACGCATCGCATCTTATCACCCATTGTTCTGTTCAGTTCAAATTTTATGCATGCCATATCTGTGCTTCATTCTGCATAAAATAAATACAGATGCAAAGATTGCAGACCTATTTACGTTGCCGTTTGGCTTTAAATATCAGATTACCTGAGCGGAGAATTGAACCCGCGATCTTTGAAACCAAATGTCAAAGTCCTACAATTGAGCCATAAGGCAACGGCAAACCAGGGACCTCAGCATCTGGATTCAAAAGGCGTGGATTCATTTCTCCACTTAGGCAGTCTGACATTTAAGTCCAAACGCAGCGTAAAAAGGTTTGCATCCATAATTAATTTATGTATTTTATGTGCAGAGGCAGCATTTAACACGCACGTGTATACATACAAACATACACCAAAGTCCAAAGGTCCAATAGGAAACGTAAATAGGTTTGTATCCGTAATTATTTTACGTACAGCCAAAAGGAATCGTCCATAGGCAGCATTTAACATGCACACACATGCATATAAACGCGCACAAAAGCCCAAAAGGCAACGTAAATGGACTTGCTACCGTATTTATTTAACCCTTCTCATAACTGTGTACACAAGTCTCTACTTCTTATTTGCTTACCTTATTTAATTCGGCTCAGGCTGTTCAGTTATCCAACAAGTCATGGCCGCCCCTTCACCCGCCCGGGGCCCCCCCCCCCCCCCCCGGGGGGACTGCTAAATACCAAACGTAGTTTCTGATTCAGAGCATGAAGTTGTGGAATGATTTGCCCGAAGCCATTAAAACGTGTTCTAGTGTTGGAGCATTCGAAGCACATAATTTCATTCTGCATTTAACATTAGGCCGCTAAAAAATAATTAAGTGGTTCTCAAGAGCGCACGCGTGGGTTTTTTTTTCTTAGCGCATGAAACGTTTTTTATGACATTGTCTAAAAAGGAAATATTCCGATCACGCATCAGCACCTTCTCCAAAAATTACCTGGAGCGGATGACCACGTCATCTCTCTGCTCCATCTACGTGATCGTCTCAAAGCGAATCTAAGAGTCGGTCAGAGGCATGCCACAACTAAAACCTTAGGTCTAAAGAATGACTTTTATCAATTAGGCAACTGTTGCACGCTGTTCCTGGCCTTTAAACATACATATACATGCATATAAATTCGTACATACATTAAAACTTACTGATTTCGTTTTGTTTGGTAAAAAAAAGCCATCGCTCGCATCTGAAAACTCACTAATAAAACGTAAAAAAAAAAAAAAACACCGCCCGCTCGTATCAATTTTTTTTGGTACCACTCCTGAGAACCACTTAATTAATTTTTAGCTGCCTTTGCTCATTTAGTTATGAAACTGATTCTCTGTTACTGATGTGGTCGGAACAGCAATATTCGTCAGTATGTATGTCTTAGAAGCCCACCTCGGCGCCCACCTCGGCTAATTGTGTCTTTAGCGTGTAATTGATCTGCTCTTCTTATTAATCCATGACAAAAAAAAAGTAATTCTAAACCATTTAGTCACGTGTTGGCTTGGCCTTTTTTTTTTTTACACGAACATTGTCACTTTAAGTGACGTTTTCAGCTAATCAGCTTTTCATAAGAACGTCTAATGAATTTAAACTTTACCAACCGTAAGAATCAAGGTAATCAATTTGGAAGTCAAGCAAACGGCTTTTGTTCACTTGGTTATGCCATCATTAAAGAAATAAAGACGAAATAAAATTTGAGATAGGGTTTTAGAAGAGGTGAGCCGGAAGAGGAAATGGGGGGATTAGGCATTTGTCGTTGTCATGGTTTCTTTATCCGCCTCCCGCAGACGCATCTTTTGCATGAACGAAATGCGTGGGTTCTCTCTCTTCGCCCAACCCCCAACAATGGCAAATTTGACGTTTGGACCCGATGGTTTTGAGGTATGGGTTTGGGTCTCAGCGAGACTAATTTGGCTTGTCACCATAACATGGCAGGAGACAGTGGGACTTGGTACTATGAAGGCAGGGGGGGGGGGATCGGGGCAGTTGGTTAGAAAGGGATCCCCAAGCAGCTCGTCACTGACAAAAATAGATACGTAAGGCTTCGAAAGTGCTTATGATGCAAAGCAAGCCGATTCCAACAAATGCCTCCTCTGCCTCTTCCCCCCTTCCTTTCCCCACCCCTCCTCACCACCTCCGCTGTTTGTTGGCAGAAGACAAATTGCAAAATTGAATTGAATTCAGAGGCTGTGCATCTGGGAATAAAATGTCAACAGTCGGGTTATTATCTTGACTGATGCTTTGTTGAGCCCAGCAGTCGATCACGGGCACGGCCGCACAAATGCATGCAGATGGAGAATGAATGGAACGAAATGCGTTATGAGCTACCTTTAAGCAGG